>JABUQX010103001.1:15000-27500 GCA_015478945.1 Trachelipus rathkii | reverse complement strand
ATAAAAAGCATCGTGTCAGTTCGTTGAAAAAGCCCAGTGGGCTCGGGTTTTTTCGTTTTTTTATGAAAAAGGACAAAAAAACCGGGGGGGTTGGGCTTTTTCAAAAAACCCGGGTTTTATGCCAACCCTGATTCATATGTGCTTTAGTTTAGTTACGGTATAATATAATAAATTATATTTTCTATTATATATATATATATATATGATCTATTAATATACTATAATACTATTATATATATATAATAATTATAAATATATATAATAATAATAATAATAATAATAATAATAATAATAATAATAATAATAATAATAATAATAATAATAATAATAATAATAATAATAATAATAATAATAATAATAATTAATAATAATTAATAATAATATATAATAATAAAGTGTGAAAGTAATTTATGTGATATAAAATATTGTAAGAGCAGGGGAAAAAAAGATGAGAAAAAGTGTATTTCCTGAAAAATGTGAGCAAATTAAATGAACCATTATTAATTATCTCGGAGCTTTTCACCAAGCGATTACAATCACTCTTATTTTCTGAGTAACGTAAAAACCATTAATGAAAACCTCACAAGCATAGTGAAAAAAGAATATAACCTTGACTACTTTTTCTTTCATAAAATTTTTTTGTATATATTAAATATTAGAAAGTATTGTGCATTATTTGTATTAAAAAAATATATTATTAGCTGTTATTTTTGCATTTATCCGTTTTAATCTATTAGAGTTGACACGTTTTATAGCCAATGAGAAAGTTTGTTAGGTGTTTTGTAAACCAGGGGTAAGAAGTTCAAAGAATCTAGGCTACATTGATATCTTTCTCTTCAAAGTACAAACTATATCTAGGTTAACCGTATCACTAATAACAGTGATTTTAAATTCTTTCAGCTACGGTGGATCGGTCTTCTGAGGGCAGAAGCTCTTTAAAGGATGTGCATGTGTGAAAGGATGTTCGGTTGCCTGTGGTAGCTGTGTCATTTAGTTTGAGAAAATTTAGAGTGGTGAATAAAGCTAACCATCTTTGGATTGATAGCTGTTTTAACTCTGAGGAGGCGCCTCGTTGTCTTCCAAATATATGTGGGATTTGTAATCGTACATTCAAGTACATTTTTGTCAAGTACATGTTCAAGTACTTTAGAATTGTTCAAGTACAAGTACAAGTACTCTAGAATTTGTTCAAGTACAAGTACAAGTTCTTGGTATTAAGTACAAGTACTCTAGAATTTGTTCAAGTACAAGTGCAAGTGCATGAGTATCAAGTACAAGTACAATACTTCTATACTATATTATATAATATATATATATCTATATATATATATATATATATATATATATTATGATTATATAATCTTTATATATATATATACTACTATATATCATAATATAATTATATATATATCATTATATTATATATATATATATTTTATATATATAAATATATATTATTATATATATATAGAACTATATATATATATAAATATATATATATATATATATATATATATATATATACTTAATACTATATATATATATATATATATATATATATTATATATATCATCATCATCATCAATCAAATCAATCATCATCATCATCATCATTCATCCTCATCATCATCATCGTCTCCCCAAGACTGGAGTTAAGGTGCGTAACATGCACCGGAAACAAAAAAAGTAGAGAAATAATGAAGCAAGTCGAAAAGGACAAGTCCAGCCTTACCGCCCCCTTATATACCTTTCAGTTATGAACTCGTCGCCAGTCAGAAAATTCCACCTTAAAGCTTCACGAACAGCGATGGACCCTCACCTATGCTATCTCGTCAATGTGGGGTTCATCCCTGGGCCCAGGTGGGCTACAAACATACCCCTCACAAAACCCGCCATTCACTCCTATTATGCACCTTTCCCAAATTCACATTTATCTCCTCCAGCATTCCTTTACTGAATCAATCCACTTTTCTTCGGTCTCCAGCCGGTCGATTTCTCTCCCAAACACTCACCACTATACATCCGTTTAAAACTGACTTATCAATCCACATTGACTATCCAACATGATCCAAACCACTCTCAACGTACTTTGATCATTCGTCTCATTTACCCCTTGTCTTCACACCACAACTCTCGGAATTACGTTCATTCCTTATTTTATCAATTCTTCTCCACCTAAAACCTAAGATTGTTCATCTGAACACATTGTACTTTAGATCTTTACCTCTTATTCCAGACCATGGTCTCACTACTATACATTAACACAGGTAGTAACATACCCTCATGTAAAGAAACCTAGCTCACTCAAGACTTAGTCCCTTTACGACCACCAACGATTTAATTGCCACCAAGCACCTTCCTGTCCATTCACAACTTTTTCTACTACACTTCTTGGCACATCCGGTTCTCTTTTTCATCCAAAACAGATATGCCGAATATTAAACTCAGACACTTTTTTCCAGCTGCTCACCATCTAACCTAACTTCACAACGAGGTCTGTACTCACTCACAACCATAACCTTACTCTTATCTACGTTTATCTTTCATACCCCTCCTTTTACACACCCTACCAAATTCTCTCTACCATCCTCTCAAACTCTCTTCAGATTCGCCACACAAAACCAAATCTTCCTCATATAATAGGTATGGGACCCTCCACTCTCTTCCATTCTCCATCATTCTACACTAATGTCCTCCACCCCCACCTCTAATTCTTTCATAACCCCATCCATATACAAATTGAATAGCCAAGGAGACATAGCACATCCCTGCCTTACCCGCTATTAATATTAAAACCAATCACTTTCGACTCTATTTATTTTTACACACGCTTCACTATCGTCATACATACTTTTGATTCCATTCAGAAGCTTACCACCAACACCATAATATCACTAAGACCTGCCAAAAAGCTTCCATATTAATCCTGTCATAAAACCTAGATACAATTTATTCTTATCCTCCCGCATTTTCCAAATCATTTGTTTCAAGGTAAAGATTTGATCCACACATCCTTTGCCACTTCTAAACGCACCTTGTTCTTCACCAATCAGTCCTTCAGTCACTCGGCTCACTCTTTCGACTAAAATACTAGCATATATCTTCCCTACAACACTCAGTTAACTAATTCCCTTATAATACCTACGGTTACCTTATCCCTCTTACCCTTATATAAGGGTACTATTATTGTTCTCCTCCAATCCCTCGGAACTATACTCTCCATAAACGCTTTGTTACACAACTTGTGGAAATTTATTTAGAATACATATATAAGAAATAATAATATCAATACATAGGAAAATAATAATAAAAATAAAAAAAAGTATTGGCAAGTTAAAAATGCCAAAAGTACTTGAAAGTACTTTGCAAATTTTCAAGTACAAAAGGTGCAAGTAAAAGTACACTGGGTTTGGGATACTGCAAGTACAAGTACTCCAAAAATGTACTTAAGTACAAGTACAAGTACTTTAACTTGAACCCAAGCTTGGAGCAGATTCGTTCTTTCGATTAAAGCTTTTTTCCAAAAACTCCAGGCTCAATTCCACTAGTTCTCGTGTCAAACAGACTAGAGACAATGCATATTGAGAGTGGAAACATTTTTCTCCTCCTCGTACTCTTGGTGAATTTCATTCAGCTCGAATTATTACACTGACTTTCTTCGACATATTAAACGTTCTTTCAGTAAGCGAAAGTGAGCTTGCTTCTTCTACTGTAAAAAATTTCTGGCCTCTTGAGAAAAACATCTCTATAACTTCTATAAGTCTTCATTTCCTTCTCTGATGGATTTGTATATACTCTTGCTAAAAAGACTAACCACTTCAGCGCCTTTATATATATATAAAGATATAATATATATATATTATAATACTATCATAATATAAATATATATAAAAACATCTAAATAAACATTTCTCATATATATATATATATATATATATATATATTTCATTCATTATTTATATATATTAGTGATGGGACGATTATGAAATTTCTTGCCGATGACATGGGACGATGACGATTAAGAGCAAATTTTGGCCGACTGCGATGACGATGACGATCGACGATGACGATGACGGATTAGTTTGAAAAAAACTATTTAAAAAATTTCTCTCTCTCTCTCTCTCTCTCTAATATATATACTATATATATATATTATATATTATATATTTATATTAATATTATATAATATATAGATATATATATATAATATATATACTAATAATATATAATATAATATATATATATTATATATATATAATACTATAATACTATATATTATAGTAAATATATATATATATATAAAGGCTGTAGACAGGAGGGTCAGGGGGGTTCAACCTCCCGAAATTATTTTAGCGATCAAATTTTTGATTCCTTAAGTCCAATAATAATAATACATAATAATAAGAATAATTAATTTAAAATAATAAATAATTAATAAATAATAATAAAATAATAAAATAAATCATAATAATAAAATAGAATAATAATAATAAATAATAACAATAATAATAATAATAATAATAATAATAATAATAAATAATAATAATAATTTATCAATAATAATAATAATATATATAATAATAATAATAATACAATAATAATAATAGATAATAATAATAATAGTTAATCAATGGAAAATGAAAAGTATTTATTAATGGAAATGAGAGACATGTTGTTGTGGTCCGTAACCGATTTCTTCTAGGTCAAGCTGGCTGTTCCTCAATCCATGTATAAACATATTTAGACCAGGGACTTAATGTAAGGTTTCCAAGTTTGCGCAGGTGATAGCAAATTGGCTACCTCAATATGGAATAATGATTGGATGTATAACGATTTAAAAGATAAGGAGGAACTGATAATTCGTTGACGGGATGAGCAGGTTCATTCCTTCCTCAGCTAAATTTTTCTTTCCTCATTCATTCCTTCTAAAACTAAATCTTTCTTTCCTCATAATCCATGGGTTCGATCGTGCTTATTCTCTGGCCATTCAGGCTAGAGACTGCCTATCGGGTGTGGAAAAATTCTCGTTCTCCTATCACTCTCGCAATTTTCATTCAGCTAGAAATCGTTGCAGGGATACTCTTTCGACGAGCAAAGGCTGGCTTCATCAAAGCGAAAGTGAAGCTAACCTCCTTGTTCTCCTTACTTGACAAATCTCTTCATCTCTAGCGCAACTTCTGCTAAATCTGCCTCTTTCTCTCTTATTCGATGCTGATCATTGTGTTCTATATTCTCCAACTGAAAGGCTAATCTCTTCGGCCAATCGCTTCAACTATATTTCTCTATGTCTCAATACTAGCAGTTTCCCTCCCTCAGTGTTAGAAGCTCTCACATGTCCAAATATTCCGAAAAAAGGAAGCCGCTCTGATCCTTTCTAACTATCGCCCTGTAGCTCCCACTTGTATTCTCATTCCAAGATCTTTGAAACCCTCTCTCAACCGCTTCTTAGCATCATCTGGAAATCACTCCGATCGCCAGCTACGGCTTCTCGTTGCACGAAGTCTACTGGCGAAATACATTCCTATCTAACCCGATTTTATGGTTTTTCGCTTCTTAGGAACTACGGGAGACTGCGGTGGTGGCGCTTGACATTATCAAAGCATTTTGGATCCGAGTATGCAAGCGTCAACTGCTCTCCAAGCTCCCACTCCTTTGGGGTTCCTCCTTCTCTTTGCTTACACTAATATCTAGCTTTCTTTCAAATCGCTCATATCGGCTGTTGTTGATGTGAGGGCGACGTTCCTTCTCTTTTCTGTCAATAGTGGTGTTCCTCAGGTTCTGTCTTATCTCCTTACTTTATTCTAGCTTTTCATTAATGATCTTCTCACCTGCCACCTCTAACTCTCATCCACTCGGTATTTCGATGACCGACCTTATATTCTTTAACTCATATCAAATCTACTCCCCACTTTTACGTCTGGAATTGCCTCTCGTCTTAATCTTCCGATTTTATTCTCGCTCATGGATAGAAATAACTTTGTGAAATTCAATATCCTTTTAGAAACCCAACTTTACAAATCTCCTTCTCCAAAATACCTTCTAACTTTCCTGTCTCTTTCGACGGTTCTGTCGTCTCTTCTGTTGACAATATAAACATCCTTGCCTTAACATGAACAAAAAAATGTCTTGGAAAACCTCACATCAAAACGGTTGCTAGGGCGGCCTCAATGAAACTGGAAGTTCTGATTAGACTGTGAGACTTTCCTCTTTTTCTCAGTTGCTCCCCTATACAAAGGTCTCATTCGCCCACGTATGGAGTACTGCTCTCATATCTGGGGGGGGGGGGCTCTGGTTTCACCCGGCTTTTGGACAGGGTCGAGTCAACGGCAAAAAGGCTTATAAACTGTTCTGTACTTCCAGTTCACTTGACCCTCTATCTTGCTTAGGCATGTTGGATGCATTTACTCTTCCTATACGGTACGCAGCTGGGGCAAGTGCTCGATTGAACTTATTCACTCGCGTACCCACCACCTTTACGACGCCTTTCGTAGCACAATAGGTGCTGTATCTGCGCACGCAGTAATTGTGTTGGAACATTGGAACTCCAGGCTAGGTTTTCATGTGTGCTTCCTATCGATTCCCACCACCTGCTGTTTTGTGGAACTTCTCTTCCATCTTCTGTATTCCTACTGAATTTCAATCTCCTCATTTAAGCGCGTCTGTGCTTCAGTTATGCGTAATTATGCGCTAGAGGGTGAGCTTTTGCGAGTACTTACACCCTCTTGAATTAGGCCTCGCCGTGAGTGGTGTGACAACTCGTTCAAAAACAATCACTTGAATGGACAGTATTATTGTAGCAAATGAACTGAATCTCCTACTCCCCCCATCCAAAACATCATTCAGATTATCCCAGAAATCGTACTCTTTTCAACATTACCCTCAGATGGATCATAAGTCGCAACCACACAAATTTTGACCTTTTCAAACTTAAATTTAACCCTTTAGACTTCTAGTACTCACACACACAAAAATCTACCATAGCTCTCTACCACAACTCACTCATCAGAATTGCCAATATCCTTCTATCCCCCTTCTCATTCCTTTTCCACAGCAACACAACCACTTTCCACGCCCACACTCATCTTTCAATCTTTGTTTCCAGTCACCAGCGAGCAAATAAAATTTGCCTTTCTAAGTACACCCATCACCGGTCTGCTCTTCTCCCTCAACATTTATTTCTCTGACATTTCATATACAGGAACGATTTCATACATTTCGACGCAGAGGATAGAAGGGTGCTTTACTGTCGAATCACGACCTCTCCGAGGCAGCATAAGGATTCCTGGAAAGATAAGTAGTAGTGGGCAGCCAAACCTAATCCCACTGTCCCTAGTGCGCCTTCTACGACACGCAAGGACATACCGATGTGGGCAATTTTTTCTCCCTACACGTATGTCCTGCGTGTTCGTAGAACGGCGACTAAGGGACAGTGGAGTTAGGTTGGCTGCCCCACTACCTATTATTTTTTTTACCAGGAATTCCTTATGCATGCCTCGGAGAAGGTCGTGATCGGCAGTAAGCACCCTTCTATCCTTTGGCGAAAATGTATGAATCGTATTTGTATATGAAATGTCAGAGGAATAAAATGCTTGAGGAGATGAGGAGAAGGTGATGGGCTGACTTAGAAAGGGGCAAATTTTATTGCTCGCTGTGACTGCAAACAAAGATGAAAGATGAGTGGTGGGGCGTGAAATGTGTTATGTGCTGCTTGTGAAAGGAATGAGAGGGGGATAAGAGGATTTGCAATTCTGATGAGTGAGTTGTGGTAAAGAGCTATGGTAGATTTTGTGTGTGTGAGTACTAGAAGTCTAAGGGTTAAATTTAAGTTTTGAAAAGGTCAAAAATTTGTGTGGTTGCGACTTATATCCAATCTGAGAGGTAATGTTGAAAGTGAGTCGATTTTTCTGGGATGAATCTGAATAATGTTTTGGCATGGGGGGATAGAGAATTCAGTTCATTTCGCCTACATATTCCTGCCATTCAACTGATTTTTCTTTGAACAGTTGTCACCACCAGCTCACGGGCAGAAGCCCTATTCGAAGGAGGGGGTGTAGTACTCTCAAAAGCTCACCCTCTAGCGCAAATTACGAATATATGATCACAGACGCAGGCTTAAAGTGAGGAGATAAATTCAGTAGAAATACAGAGATCGGAAGGAAGGATTCCACAAACAGAGGTGGTGGGAAAGAAGAAGCACCAAGAAAACTAGCTGGAGTTACCAAATGTCACACAATACTCGTGCCAGCTACAGCACTATTGTGCTACAAGGCGTCGTAGAGGTTAGGTCGGTACGCGAGTCGATAACGTTCATCGAGCACTTGCAGCTTGCGGTACCTATAGGATAGAGATTAAGCACCAACATCGCCTCGCCAAGAATAGGGGTCAAGTGAAACTGCGAGTACAGAACAAGTTTTAAGGCCCTTTTTCCGATTGACTCGACCTTGCCAAAAGCCGGTGAAACAGAAGGCCCCCCTAGATATGAAGCAAGTACTCATACAGTGGGCGAATGAGACCTATGTGTAGCGGAGAACCTTGATAAAAGGAGGAAGTCTCACAGTCTAAGACAGAACCTCAGTTTCATTGGAGGCCGCCCCTAGGCCAACCGTTTATTGATGTGAGGTTTCCAAAGACATTTTTATTGTTCATTTAAGGCAAGGTGTTCTATATTTGTCAACAGGAGGAGACGACAGAACCGTCGAAAGAGACAGGAAAGTTAGAAGGTATTTTGGAGAAGGGAGATTGTAAAGTTGCGGTTTCTATAAGAATTGAGATTATCACAAAGTTATTCTTCCATCAGCCCCGAGAATAAAATCGAAGTTAAGACGAGAGCAATTCCAGAAGTAAAGTGGGAGTAGAATGATATGAGTAAAGAATAAAGGGTCGAGGTATCGGAATACGAGTGGATAGAGTCAGAGGTGCAGGTGAGAAGATCAATTAATGAAAAAAGTAGAATAAAGTAGGAGGGTAAGACAGAACCCTGAGGAAACACCACTATTGACAGAAAAAGAAGTAGAAGACAACAGCCGATATTGAGCGATTTGAAAAGAAAGCTAGATATAAGTAAGCAAAAGAGAAGGACGAACCCCAAAGGCAGGCGGAGCCTTGGAGAGCAGCTGACGCTTGCCATACTCGGTCAAATGCTTGGATATGTCAAGCGCCACCACCAAGGTCTCCCCCGTAGTTCCTAGAGCGAAAACCACAATAAATCGCCGTTAGCATGGAATGTATATCGCAGTGTAGACTCGGTGCAACGAGAGCCCGCTACTGGCGATCGGAGTAGTTTCCAGATGATCTAAGAAGCGAGTTGAGAGGTTTCAAAGATCTTGGCATGGAATACAAGTGAAGAGCTACAGGGCGATAGTCTAGAGGATCAGAGCCGGCTTCCTTTTTCGGAATATTTTGGACATGTGAGATTCCAACACTGAGGGAAGGAAAGTGCTAGTATTGAGACATAGAGAATATAGCTGAGCGAGGCCGAAGAGATAGCCTTTTCAGTTGGAGATTAGCACAAAATGATCAGATCGAATAAGAGGGGAAAGGCAGATTTACAGAGTTGCTAAGATGGAAAGATTTCGTCAGTAGGAGGACAAGGAGGTTAGCTCACCTTTCCTTTGATTGAGCCAGCTTTTTGTCGCGAAGAGATATCCTGCAACGATTTCTAGCTGAATGAAAAATTAGCGAGAGTGATAGGAGAACGAGAATCTTTCCACACCGATAGCAGTCTCTAGCCTGAATAGCCAAGAGAATTAGCACGATCAAACCATGGATTATGAGGAAAGAAAGATTTTGTTGTTTTTGAAGGAATGAATGAGGAAGAAAAAATTTAGCTGAAGAAGAAAGACCTGCTCATCCCGTCAACGATTAAAGCTCCCACCTTATCTTTTAAATCTTATATACATCCATCATTATCCTTATTGAGGTAGCCAATTTGCTATCATCTGCTCACTTGGAAACCTTACATTTAAGTCCCGGTCTAAATCATTTTATACATGGATGAGGAACAGCCACTTGACCTAGGAAATCGTTACGGACCACAAACCATTCTCCTTCTTTCCGATAAAATACTTTTCATTTCATTGATTAACTATTATTATTATATTTTTATTTTATTATTATTTATTATTATATTATTATTATTATTATTATTGTTGTTATTATATATATATATATATATATATATATATATATATATATATATAGGATCTTTTCAGTTTTGCGGAGACAAGATATATCGATTGCCATATCGATTTTTTCGATAGTTATATGGGTCCTCGATGCGTCTACACGGGTCGGCTTTCAGCGACAAATATGTTTCTTATTAATTCGGTGTTTATAAATTCATTGTTAATTTAAATGTTAAATAACTACAGGAATTATTATCAATCCGCACAAATCTAATATACTATATATATATATATATATATATATATATATATATATATATATATATTATATATATATATATATAATATAGTATATATATATATATATATATAATATATATAATTACTATATATCAATATATATATAATACTAATTAATTAATTTTATTTATAATAATTTTAATATAATTATATATAGAGAGAGAGAAGAGAGAGAGAGAATTTATTTAATCAGTTTTTTTCAACTAATCGTCATCTGGTCATCGTCATCGTCATCGTCAGCGTCATCGTCATCGTCATTGCTCTAATCGGCATCGTCATCGTCATCGGCAAAAATTCATAATTCCCAGTTCGCAAAAATGACATATACTGATGATATATATATATATATATTATATATAATATATATAATATACTTATATATTATATATATTATATATATATATATATATTATATATAACATATTTATATATATATTATATACTATATATAAAGCAGCTGAAGTGGTTAGTCTTTTTAGCAAGAGTAATACAAATCCATCAGAAAGGAAATGAAGACTCATATAGAAGTTATAAGAGATGTTTTTCTCAAGAGGCCAGAAATTTTTTACAGTAGAAGAAGCAAGCTCACTTTCGCTTACTGAAAGAACGTTTAATATGTCGAAGAAAGTCAGTGTTAAATAATTCGAGCTGAATGAAATTCACCAAGCAGTACGAGAGCGAAAAAATGTTATCACTCTCAATATGCATTGTCTCTAGTCTGTTTGACACGAGAACTAGTGAATTGAGTCCTGGAGTTTTGAAAAAAGCTTTAATCAAAAGGAACGGAATTCTTCTCAAGCTTGGTTGCAAGTTAAAGGTACTTGCTACTTGTACTCTACAGTACATTTTGGAGTACTTGTACTTGCAGATATCCCAAACCCAGTGTACTTTTACTTCGCACCTTTTGTACTTGAAAATTTGCAAACGTACTTTCAAGTACTTTTGGCATTTTTAACTTGCCAATACTTTTTTATTTCTTATTATTATTCTTCCTATTGTATTGTATTAACTTATTTCTTATATATGCTATTTCTAAAATTGCCACAAGTTGTTGTAACAAAAGCGTTATGGAGAGTCTATAGTTCCGACGGGATTGGGAGGAGACAATAAATAGCTGACCCTTATATCAAGGGTAAGAGGAAAAGGTAACCGTAGGTATATAAGGAATTTAGTTAACTGAGAGTGTTGTAGGAAGTATATGCTAGTATTTAGCTCGAAAGAGTGAGCGAGTGACTGAAGGATACTGTTGGTGAAGAACAAAGGTTTGCGTTTAGAGTGGCAAAGGACTGTGTGCATCAATCTTTACCTTGAAACAAGATGATTTTGGAAAAATGCGGGAGATAGAATAAATTGTATCTAGGTTTATGACAGGAATTATTATGAAGCGTTTGCAGGTTTAGTGATATTATTTGTGTTGCAGTGGTAAGCTTCTGAATGGAACAAAAGTATGTACTGACGATAGTGAAGCGTCGTTGTAAAGAAATAGGTCGAAAGTGATTTGGGTTTAGTATTAATAGCGAGTTTAAGGCAGGGATGTGCTATGATCTCCTTGGCTATTCAAATCTTGTATCATGGAATGGGGTTATGAAGAATTACGAGGTGGTGCAGTTGGCAGGACATAGTGTTAGACATGATGAGAATGGCAAGAGATGTGAGGGTCCCATACCTATTATCATAGGGAAGATTTGTTTTGTGTGGCGAATCTGAAGACGAGTTTGATGAGCATTGCGGTCTAGAGAGATTTTGGTAGGCGTGTGTTAAAAGGAGGGGGTATGAAACGTAACGATAGATAAGAGTAGTAAGAGGTATGGTTGGAGTGAGTACCGACCTCGTTGCTGAACTTAGGTTAGATGGTGAGCAGCTGAAAAAGTGTCTGAGTTTAAATATTCTAGGATACTATATGTTGGATGAAAAAGAGAACGGCATGCATCTGCAGAGTGTCAGTAGAAAACGTTCGTGCCAATGACAGGAAGTGGCTTGGTGCGAATTAAATCCTTGCTGGATGTAACAGGGACTAAGTCCTTGAGTGAGCTCAGGTTCTTACTCATGAGGGTATGTTACTACTGTCTGTTATGTA
>JABUQX010103001.1:0-7500 GCA_015478945.1 Trachelipus rathkii | reverse complement strand
GCTTTTTTGAGCCCAATTTTTACCTGCCTTGGACCTTTTTTGTGGGGCCTTTACCTTTTTTTGACCGCGACCTTTTTGAGCCCAAATTTTTTACCTGACTTTGGACCTTTTGGGCCTTGACCTTTTTAGGCCTTGACCTTTTACACACGACCAATCCTTTGGTCTTCCATGGGTCATTTTTGGCCCATGGTATTTTTTGAGAACCCTATTTTCGAGAACCCTAATTTTTTGGGAACCCTAATTTTTTGGGAACCCTAATTTTTGGCAACCCTAATTTTATGGCAACCCTAATTTTTTCGAAGAAGGGTTGCGCCAAACGGTTGCGTTAGCAACCGTTGTACGTATTGCCCCCTATTTTGCTCCCCCCTAATTTTTCTTTTCACCATGGTTCACTGAGGCCCATGTAATTTTTTGATGTGTCTTAGCTTTAGCCCTCCTATTTTTTTGGGATGTCTTACCTTGTTTGACCATGATATTTGGCTCGACCTTGGCATATACCATAAGTCATTGCCCACGGTACTCTTGCCCACCTAGCCTATGACCTTTAGCCTCCATATAGCTCTACACCCAGCTTACACTTCACTCTCTGCACTAGCTCTACACCTGCACTTGGCCTCCACCCATCCTTTCTTCACCTAGTCTACACCCACACCTAGACCCACTCAGCTTCACCTGTCTACACTCACACCTAGCCTCCACCCAGCCTTCACCTACACCTACACCTACACCTAGACGCCACTCAGCCTTCACATAGCCTACACCTACACCTACACCTAGACTCCACCCAGCCTTCACATAGCCTACACCTACACCTACACCTAGACTCCACCCAGACTTCACCTAGCGTACACCTATACCTAGCCTACACGTGTCCCCTACAACTTTGATGGCTCAATTTTTATGACTCGGCATTATTGATGACTCATCTTTGATGACGTCATCTTTAGCGGTTCATCTTTGATGGTGCCTATATTGATGGTACAGCTTTGGTGGTCTCCAATCACCGTAAGGAGTATCTAGTGATGTTCTATTAGTGTTCTATGATTATTCTATGAGTATTAGATGAGTGCCAGGTGAGTGCCAAGTGAGTGCCAATGAGTGCCAATGAGTGCCAAGTGAGTGCCAATGAGTGCCAAGTGAGTGCCACATAGTGCCAAGTGAGTGCCACATAGTGCCAACTGAGTGCCACTTTTTCAAGCCTTTTCTAGCCTCCTGAGCCTAGAATAGCCCTAATATGGGTGTCTACCCCAAGGTAATAAGGTATGAGGAACCGAATGGTGTATATTACAAGTTGCTAGGATGCTTCCTACTATGAGTTAGTATTTTTCTAACACTTATAGCATGACCGAATATATATCTAAAGAGCTACACATTTGAGACAGTGAACGCAAACGTTTCAAAGTCCGAGTGCGCGTCCGCAGGTGATCCCCGCCGCGAAACCGCCCGCCGCGTGCGCCCGCAGGCGCAATATTCCCCGCCCGCCGCGTGCGCCCGCAGGCGCAATATTTCCGCGTAACCGCCGCCGCGTGCGCCCGCAGGCGCAATATTCCCGCGAACGAAAAATATGATATCAATGTAAACTATTCAAAGAATTTCTTTTCAAATATACTATGAGTCATTCATTTTTACTACAATTGTACGAAATATTTATTAAAAACATATACTTTACATACCTTAAAGCAGTAAATCAGTAAATCAATAGAGGTGTTATTACCTAACACCCAAGGGATTAGTATGCTTTTGTTTTACTGCTTTACTGCTTTAACTCATGTTTTACTGCTTTAACTCATGTTTTACTGCTTTAACTCTCTGCTTTACTGCTTTAACTCTCTGTTTTACTGCTTTAACTCACATGTTTTACGGCTTTAACTCATATATTTATTAACATTACATACCTTAAAGCAGTAAATCAGTAAATCAATAGAGGTGTTACCTAAGGGATTAGTATGCTTTTGTTTTACTGCTTTACTGCTTTAACTCACTGTTTTACTGCTTTAACTCACTGTTTTACTGCTTTAAACCCTCTATTTTGTACTGTTTAACTTTCTGCTTTACTGCTTTAACTCTGCTTTACTGCTTTAACTTTCTGCTTTACTGTTTTAACTCATATATTTATTAACATTATGTTTTCTTTTATATTTTTTATTTTTGTTTTAATACTTTTTATTTATTATTTCTATTTTTATTTTTGTTTTAATACTTTTTTATTTTTAAATTGTAATGAAAGAAAAACACACAGAGTTTCTGTTATATAAACATTTTATTTTAATAAAATTGTACGAAATTTTATTAAAACCTTTTTATATATACGAGTTTTAAGGGAAGTAAAATCGCGTTTTTTCATTTTAAAGCATTTATTACATATTCAGAAACTATAAAATCATTGACATACAAATTTTTAGCATCAAATATATTTACAAGTTTATTAAAACATACATTATTTAAAAAACATATAATGAAATAAATACAATAGACTCCACATAAATTGGAATATAAGGGTTGAACAGGATAAGACATAGTTTTTACACAGCTTACATTATTATATTTTAAAAATAAGGTAATATAATGATTATTCAATATAAATTGTAAGTTCAAAGAATCAATTATGTGAACAGCATCGTTTTTTGCTCTATAAACGGAAATCCAATGTCCTGTTGAGGTGATGTGACGAGGCAATGTATTGAATATGAAACAGGTATCCTTCTCCAACTTTACAGAGTTTATTTCGTTAATAGCGAACACTCCTAAAAAGCGAGGTTCATTTTTAAACACCAATTTTATTTCCTCTTCATTCATCTTTAATAATTCAAAAGTACGTTGCGTACTCGGTCAATTTCAATGAGTTGAGGATGCTCAAGATAGATCACTACAGTGATGGGTGATTGTAGAATTGATCCAAAAGAGAGACTTAGTCCTAGGGTGCCCTTTCTCAAAATGTTTAAATGATAGGCGTTACAAGCTGAAAGGTCTGCAGTAAGATCATAGGCGTATAAATTACTATTCTTTGCGTATTCTTCAAGATTTAAACCTGTCCCGCTATCATTACATGATACAGTATTGGCTATTAAGTCGTAAAAAGGTCGAGTACAGAGAGATAGGTCTCCGTTGTATAACATTTCATAATCACGTCCGTGAGGCAGTCCATTCACATGTAAACTGATACCTCTAAGGCCGAAAGGTGTGAATTTATAGGGTGACTTTTTATAATTCTGTGACTTTCTGTGGTAAATTTCCGTTCACAATGTTAGGGATATTGATACTCGATAATCCTTGAGTGAAATTAAATATCTTGGTTTCAACTCTCTTAATAGGGTACTTTGCTGTAGTATTCAAAAGTGAATTTTCAATTTCCAAATGACGCTGTGGTGATAATTTCACTTTTCTGACATAGAGATAAGCCTCCAACAGTTTGAAAACAGGTTCTGGACATACAGCTGTAGCAGTAGGCTTACTTTTTATTTTAAGAGCAAATTTAGGATTTGAACGTGATAAAATGATTCTAGTATCTACAGATGGTAGAATGAGTCTTTCTTGAGAGAAGATATCGCCATTTAATCGACCGTAAAATTCATAAGTATTATTTATGACTTTAGCTGCTTTATCTATATGTGCAGCTTCATCTTTGAAACTGTAAAAACCACATGATTTGAGATGAGACTGTTTAGCATCGTCTGAATAATTTAACAAATGTTCTATATAGCTTCTATAAGGATAATTAGCCGCTGACGCACCTAGTGAAGTTCCGTTAAGATAGACTTCAACCTGGGTGAAACATGTATACAGGAAATTTGATTCTGTATATACTATATGGTCATCACCCGTAGGAAGATCTGTACCATCAGGTTTTGTCAATTTCGTTTTTACATATAAAAACACATTAGAGGGATCTAAGTACTGATCAGAAGTACCTGGAATATTGAACTCTAGAGGAACATCTGTATTGGTAATTGAATGCAGAGGATTAATACTGATAAAGTTGGACTCGCTAACGCTAATCTGTGTAGGGTTCATGGAGAAGAGATCCAATTCACTCTTACAACAATCAGGACTAGAAGGATGAAGGAAATGCATCTTGTATGTGCGAGCGCTGGCCGTATAATGAACATTTTCATGAAAAACCTTACTTATATACACACATCGTATAAAAGTTATCAGTTAGTAATTAAATAGCAAATACATCAATACATTTTTTCTTTAGAGGTTTTTTCCGCTTAGTCTTTTTCTTTATGACAATCTTCTTGATCCCTCGACCTTGTCCTGACATTTTACGTCTTATTTTACGCTTAACATCATCCAACATCTCATCTGAAACATCGGCTATACGTCTTTTTAATGCTGTACGAGGATTATTTCCTGCAGCAATATCTTGAATAGTATGCAAACCTGTTCTTATAGCTTTTTTACCTATATATTCCCCACCTCTCCTGAGTAGAGGCCTTGCACTTCTCCATAACTTGGCAAAAAATCCACCAAGGCCATACCCCCTGCATTTTTGATCCTCTGAATACCCTTTCTTCGTCCATTATTACAGGAGTATCTTTCTTATACTATCTTTACACTGTGAGAGTATGTTAAGGAATGAAAAATATATCTGACTACACCTCTTATATATATTCCATTATCCTGTAATTACTGCATCTGTTTCTTTCTAATATGAACTTTGCATAACAATGCACCGTATGTAAATGGAATACATCTTTTATATGCACGCGTACAGAGTCGAAATTTGATCTATTCAGAGGTAGATAATGAACATTAGGAAATGTTATAACTTTACTCTCTTTGGGAAAATATACTACTCTTAATAAAGGAGATTTAGTATTACCTACATATTGATGATCAATTATATTTGTATATACATAAGCCATACCTGGGTGGTTGAGCATCTCGGATGGGGTACATGTATAATGCAGTACTCGGTCTGCGTCGTCTTTTTGTTCATGCCAAGTCAAGGGTTTATTCTCCACAGAAAGTATAACCCTCTTCAACATAGTAGGGATATCATGAAGTATATCCAGCTCACCATACCGTTTACGAATATGTTTACGCTGCCATGGTGAACGTCTGAGAAAAAACGTGTCACGGTCTCGCAGGTTTACACTTACATTTGATCTTAAAGATATTATTACTTTATCTTCATAGGTACGCATTTCAGTTTTGTATATCAGATCCTTACACATAATACTCATATCAAAGAGAACGTTTAAATGACTGAAAATAGCAGGCACTGACTTAAAATATGACCTTCGCAAAGTAAATTCTTCAAAGAAGTATTCTTTTGTGCCAATCCTAGACCTAGGCA
This sequence comes from Trachelipus rathkii, assembly GCA_015478945.1. Classification (NCBI taxonomy): domain Eukaryota; kingdom Metazoa; phylum Arthropoda; class Malacostraca; order Isopoda; family Trachelipodidae; genus Trachelipus; species Trachelipus rathkii. The sequence goes on along the minus strand of JABUQX010103001.1, from coordinate 2,198 downwards.
GATCACGAGTATCTTTCACTTGTAATATAGTTTCAACACATTCTACACTTCTGTACACCACCATCCAGAATAGATTGTGAGGTAAATTTTCTATGTCCGTATTTAATATCATTTCACATAATCCTACTTCGTATGCCTCTCTTTCAAGTTGTATAGGATTCATTAACACAGTTGTAAAATCCGAGAGTTTATTATCAGGATGTAAATCCAAGGAAGCTGAAGACGGCAGAGTTAAATAAAAGTGATCTACACTCTCCATGATTATAATGACAACTGATTAATGATTCTTAACTTCACTTGCTTTTATATAAGTATTAAACTTAGCAGGATATCCCCTCCATTTCACCAGATACTGCTTATTTTTTCCTTTACCTCTCGTAGCTAATATTTTTTCAATTTTATATTCATGAGTTACAGGATTGAACCTTACTTTTTGTATTTCCTGTTTATAAAACCCTTTTATCTTTCACCATTTAAATCTTCCAGATAATATAACTTTAAACTATCACGTCGGTGCGGGCGGATATTGTGAACTTTAAAAACTTCCGTAGTCCAACCGGATTCATATCCTTTTCTAAACCTTTCTTCTGTTCGAGATACTCTTACATAATCGTTTACCTTTATTCCCGAATTATCTTTTATTTTGTTTTCTTTTTCACCCATATGCACTATAAGCCCTCTAGTTTTTGACATTTCTAAAGGTGTTGTCTTTATAGTTCTATGGTAAGATCTGTTATAAGAATAAGCTAGATCGTCCAGTATATCAATATATTTAAAAGTATTCATTTTAGTAAAGTACCTATGCATGCGTTCTTTAATAGTACGTTGGACTCTTTCAACTATTGCCGCTTTGTTTACGGAAAATGTATTGTAATAGCTTATACCATACTCCCAAGTCAGCTCCTGAAACTCTCGACCCTTGAATTAATTCCATTCCTGAATCTGTCCAAAATGATTTAGGTGTTCTCTGCTCGTCCTCTATAATTTCAAGTACTGCAGTGGCAACTGTAGCTGATCTTTTATCTTTTATTGGCCTCAACCACAAGTATCTAGAGTATACATCAATAGTAAAAAGCACGTATTGAAACCCATCATTATAAGAACTATATTTAATCATTTCCGTTAAATCTAATTGCCACACACTATCGAGCTGTGGAGATATGGTTTTCCGCGTAGGAAATTTTTTTCTTACAGGTTTATGTAGAGTAAATGCCTCTTCACCCTCTAAATATTTTTTTAACTCTTTTTTCTCAATATTAGGATACCTTAAAGCATACAACGTTAAACCTAAAAAAATATTTACGTAGTAGGGAGAACAAAGGTGCCGCTAGGGTTTCTTCTTCTTCTTCTTCTTCTTCTTCTTCTACTATTAAAAAAAGACGTCGCCTTGATTCGTTCTCGTCCGCGGCCGATGACGAAGCCACCACCAGTGCCACTGGTAGACGTAAAAGAGCTAAAAGAACATAAGAGTATATAGAGATAGAGGAGAGAAGATATATATATATATATATATATATATATAGGTATATATAAATAATAAAAATGTGATATTAGGTCACAAGGGATAAAGAAAAAGATTTAAAATAACATTTATTTATACACAAACATTACAACTAAATAAATATGTGATAATACATAATTACGATTTAATCCAACTATGCCTATTATAAGGTGTTTTTCTTGTTCGTCCTCTGGTAACACGTTTAAATTTATCTGATGCGTAAGAAGTGCCTGATGGACTTGAATCAGGTCTGGGCGTAATGGGGATATTATCTAAGTCTGCTAATCGCGTTGTATTTAAGATTAAACTTCTGGGAAAATTAATAGTCTGAAGTTCTTGTTTGATATCATTCCATCCTTTTACAGGGCCTTTCTTCCAGTTACGTGAGAGATCAGCTATCAAATCCACAATATTTGATCCTTTAACTATTTCATCATCAATTACGATCTGCCCTGCTTCATTCAAAGTTAATTGATCTTTTAAAATATTATATAAAGCTATTCCTGATTTACGCACTCTAATAGGTAAGCTCTCCTCTAGGATATTTTTAAATTTATCTTCATTTTTCACTTCAAGTTTTACTTCATTAGGAATATCTACATTATCGGCTAGCGGGATACGTAGGGATGGATGTAGGTGCATGTCTTTAAGATCTATCAATTTTTGTATGGCATCTTGGTATAAGAGGCGTTTCTCA
>JABUQX010103000.1:0-14778 GCA_015478945.1 Trachelipus rathkii | reverse complement strand
GGAAATTGTTATTAATAAGGTCAGAGTGTATTGAAATTGATGTGGAAAGATTGGGTCAAATTTAATACCCCTTCTATATGAGCACTGAAAACGTGTCGTTTTTGACGCTATGCAGATGCTAGTTGAGTATATGAATGTTTACATCTATATGAGCGCTTAAAGCGCGGCGTTTGTGACGCTGTGCAAACAATAATTGAGTATTTCAATGTTCAATCTATATATGAGCGCCTAAAACGCGGCGTTTCTCACGCTGTCCAAACGCTACTTTGAATAGATCAATGTTACAACTCTACGAACGTTTTAAACGTGTATTGATTGACTTATTTTGCTGGCGTTACCCGGCGTCAGAAACGTCGCGTTAAGCGCTCATATAGAAAAAGCAGTAGTTTGATACATTTTTTTGGACATTACTTTTATATAGAATTACATGTATTTTTGTAATTATTTCAATTTTATTACAATTATGAAGAATTTTTCTAAATTTATATTTTAATATGATTTGTTTCTTAAAACGCGGCGTTAGCGTCGCGTTTTTAACGCCAGTTGAATAGGTCAGTAAGTAATTTTTCCATCTATGCGAGAGCTTCAAACTCGCTCGTACAGATGGAACAATATAATACTCATTGACCTATTTAACTGGCGTTAGGTAGGCGTGTTTTAAACGCTCGTATAGAAGGGACGGACCTTAAGTAGTTTTTCCACTACAATTTCCATACTCTTTTGAATTCATGTTGAAGAACTAAATTTATAAATAATACCTAATGGCGTTATCAAAATATTTTTTAGACGCTGTCTAGGTTACTTATTATTATTATTATTATTATTATTATTATTATTATTATTATTATTATTATTATTATTATTATTATTATTATTATTATTATTATTATTATTATATTTTCTGATGTCTAGGAGTAAATTCCCCTATGTGTGATAGTATTTTTGTGTGCATTGAAATTATGCTCACATTGTAAATACCAAAAAGAAAAGGGAAAAAAATTTTTATACGTATCTTATTTTTTTTATTTACCTTAACCTTTTGATTGTTGTTTTTATTCTTATTTTTTTAAAACACACCGCTAGTCAATTTTTTCCCACCTCACTGCACCGCACCGGTTTATCGGCCAACTTCTAGAACGAAATATGTACCCAAAGGTTTTAAGCATTTCGCCATTGTAAAGTATTTCATCAGTTAGACATTCATCAGTCACACTGGTGAGACTTCTTTACTGGAAAGTTAAGTACCATTATATTATTTTGTATAGACTGTTCTGTGTTACAGTTGGTTAGGAATTTCTATTTACTTTGACGAGGTGTATTTGGTAACCCCCTTTTAATTCCCTCAGTGATTGTGTGGAAACTCTCATAACTCCTCCAAAGAGGAGGCACATGGTTAAAGATTTCAAAAGGGGCAATATAAAGGATGTGACGCAGCAACAGAAAGAGATTGGAGATTAAGAAGAGATTAGATGAAATGAGATTAGATAAGATGAGACTTCTTAGAATTCACCTGTTCAAGGAGAACTGTGAAAGCAGATTTATCCTATAAATGATGTAACCCGTACTATATATAGGGAGAGAAGACCCCTTATACATGTGGCAAGAAACTGGAGTGGTGCAGAGAGAATGTCACGAAGGATTTTCAGTATCCCCAACCTTTTATAGGCTTGTTTAAAAAGAGGAACCTTGTGTTCCTTACAAATATTTCGAGAAAAGGAAACTACAAAAATATTTAAAAACTGAAGGTTTTAGTTCTATCTTCGAAGAAAGTATGGTTGTATAGAAATTTGCGTACTTGCCCCAAGGAATTGGATTTGAGGCATTGAAAACTGACTTTATAGACTTACTAGACTAAGGTAGAGAGTCAACTAAACGAGTTATGTTTATATGTTACGTAATATAGAACGTTATTAAATCGGTAAAAGAGGGTCGCGATAAATCGGGAACCTGAGAAGTCTTACGTTTACAGGATGAGTGATAACTGGTATCGAGAGAAAGAATGAGATCGCATCTTTGTTCATAAGAAATTACCAAGTATAAAAAAACTTTGGAGGAGAAATGTGGTTTCCACGAAAACGGAGAAATAAAAATCCAGTGAATTTCTTAGTTAATTGATTTTGTTTGAACGCCATGTAAAAAATATCGTCTAACATAAATATACAAATTACAAATATGCTATCTAATATAATCGATCAATCAATTAATTTAACCAAAATAATTTACTATAAAAAATCACAAATGGCAAATAGGATAAAACGCATGCGTCAAACAATAAATTTAAAAGACCTTTGCCCTCTACCATAATTAAAATTATTGTTGCCAGTGAAAATACGAATGAATTTTTAAAATAATTTTCTTTATTTAAAATTTCAATTAATAATCAAAAATTGCAAAAAAATAATGCAATAATTTGTGTGCAAACATATTAATGTGTTAATATTAATGTTTATTTACATCACTTAAGCATTGTAGATTCGCTGCCTTGAAAATAAACTGCAAATTTTAGTATATAAATCTCGATGCAGCGATAATAAATTCAACCAGATTTAATGATCTTAATTAATAGCACACGAATGAAAAATTTCTATAGAAATATGTTACAATAATTAACATCGAATCTGAGTCGTTTTTTACGCACTCCAATTTGTCATGTTATGGTAGAATAAATGATCGATACTATCTGCAATTTTAAAAAGGACTGAGAATTATCTCTCTCAGAATTATCTTCTCTAAGACCTTCACCCTGAGCGCTCCTCGTGTATAATAATTTATTCTTATTCCAATCCGCCCCTTTTAAATCAAACGCTAAACAGGACAAATACTTACAAAACGTACTGAGGTACATTCCCAATATCACTTATAGCATACATAATACATGTAGTAGTTACATAACAATTAACTTATCATAAAATTTAAAATGAGCTATGAAGAATAATACATTTAATAATCATAAACACATACTATCCTGCAAATTAAAAATAGTTTTGATGAATTATGATTAGTTCTATAGAATCAAAGATTAATTAGTCCCATAGTAATATAATTATGGACTTTTTTATATATCTACATCGATCATATAATTCACAATAAGAACCCAATAATACATGTTATTGATACATTTAGAACTAAGAATCTATAATTCTTTATAATTTCTACTCATCCTATAATCATAAATTGCAGTCTAAGTTCCTCGCTGGCAGATATATACGCCTTGTTACCTTTAGTCCCAACTAAGAATAGTAGAAACGCCTTTCTCCCCATGTTAGAGAAATTCACTTTATCTCTGTAATAAGATTATTCTAGGTTATAGCCTTTATCCCTCTAACGTTTTGATAAATGTATTTTTACACGTTCTCTAGATAAAACTACTATATTATCGCCCAAAATCATATATGTACATATTATATATTCCTAACTCCTATAATGCTACTATACTATCCTCATGCTATTTAATACGATCCACTTCCAATTGTCTCTTCACTTGTCAGATTTAAAAAATTCTAACAATAAAATAAATACTTTCCACTCAATGCATTTATCTATATCTTAATTAAACAACAACTCAAATTGCAGTTTCTTTTACGTATATTTATTAATAATATATTTTAACTTATTAATCCACATGAAAAACATTATAACAACATATATAATACAAATTATAAATATATGGCCAACTTGAACATCACTCATGTAGTTCAAACTTTCCATACAACTAAAGATGACAGGCCTCAAACGCCATGCATTCCTTCCCTATAATCTCCCACTCATTCAAATCCAGAAATTTACTTCAGAAAGTAATCAACTATTGACTTACTAAATATGGCACCTATTATATCTCTTCAAAAATATATTACCATTCTATCAAAATGACTCTAACGATGTTAAAAAAACATTAATAAATTTTAATCTATACATGTTGAAATAAAAAAAAAAAAACCTACATATTTAATATTATTGCAAAAACTTGTGTCACTCACTATTCGACATATTAGTACTTTAAAATTGTCTCCGTAATTACGTTGAGCTAAAATAACGAATCATCATATTATTTCTTGGGAGGTTTACTATTAGTTTTAACAAACAATACTTAAACAATCGCACTTAATTGTAGAATGGTAGTCTCTTCTAACTCCTGCATCAAGATGTAACTAACAACAAAAAATACTACTAGACCTGAATGGTTATATTTCCAGAGAGTATACAAGGAAGTGAATCAACTACGTAGATCGGAGAAGAATGGGTTTAACGTATCTTACCACACAAAAATAGACTAAATTATAAAATAGACGTTTAAGAAAAATATAAATTAATTCAATCGACACGCCTCACACAGACTCGTTGAACCCCATACAGCCGTACCACCTTTCTTATGTTGTACGCAATTTTCCTTCTATCACTCAGTCACACAATCTCGCGCTAATTCCTGACGAAAAAATCAATTAGGCACTCTAAGTACAACCCGTTTTTGTCCAAGAGCATTTATTCTGCATAATTCGATCTACTATGTATAGAGCAATTAATTTTCACAAGTTTCTCGTCATTTAAAATCCATTAACAAAGACCGATACTCAAACCCCTTCGGCACCAACATTAACTTAAACATATAATTAACGACTTCTTAAGACTAATACACATTCATGTTCACAAAGATCAAACACAACGCAAGTCTTCCTAAAGACAAGCTCGATTGATCGATTATAGAACTAAGAAATATATAAGAACTAAATCATATAACCATGATACGACTCCGACCAGTATAATCAGAAACCTAAAGATATTGATTCGTATACGTTTATAACAAATGATACTAATAAGAGTTTCCACAATCACGATCTTAGCTTATCAGAAAAGAGATATATACTTACGTAAACAAGTAAGTTTAATCTAAGATTTACCTATATATAAAAAGTTCATCTTTTCCAGCTGTCGATAATTAATATGTATCTTTATAATTACATATAAATGTGCTTTAATTATTCTCCTGCTGATAGATTAACAGTCATACCGTAGGTTGTACACAGACAAATAAGTCTCATTGGTGGAGTGCTTTCCCTTCATCCTTGTCCTAAAATTGGGCAGGCAAATGTACAATGTTTACAAAAAAAAATAAAAGCCAGATATTAGATGAACGAAAATTAATCAATTCAAAGTCGTCTCGGAACAGCATATCTTCTCACAATAGTATAAGACGAGAGCGCTATCAACATTTTATTTACAAATATCTCTTTCTTTTGTCATCTATCTACAAGGTCTCTGAAACCTGCTTTCAGCAATATCAAAATCTAGCTTCTGCTTTGACAATGTGTTCTTAATCATCACGCTCGTCACCAAGCATTATCCAGCTCTTTATCTGAAAGAACACCTGTGTTTAATCTTAGAAACACGGATATGTATTATATTCTATAAAAGAATACCTTATGAAACTATATATTAAATTATATATTATTATATATATATATATATAATATATATAATATAAATAATTAATATATAGTATAATATAATATATATATATATATATTTAAATTAAGTATAAAATAATATAATATATATAAATATATATATATATATAATTATATATTATATCATTATATAGTATTTATATATTATATATATATATCAAAATTCAAATTTAATTAGAACGTAAAAGTGTGGTATCGTTATAATTATATATATCTAATTTGCTAATACTTTTTCAGAAGATACAAGAAGATATTGGAGGTACTGACAAATAATATAATTCCCTATATAGATACCTATAATATATAATACCAGATAATATCCTCAAAAAATACGTATTACTATTATTAACATACTCACCTACCTATACTATACCATAGGACGTGCTATCACTATAATTTATATCAATTTGTTAATATTTAACAAGAATAATATTAGAAATAATAATAAAAAGTAATAACTTTTAAATTGTAAATATATAAAAAATATTATATGATCTTGATAGAGTGACTGATAGAAGGTCAAATCCTTTCCTCCCTTAAAATAAAATAATAGCAGGTGTTCCTTAAATATAGAGTACTTTAAAAAATGGATTCTCCAGTTTATCAAGTATAACTATCTGATTAATTCAATTGTTATATGCCTCATTCAATCCAAAAATAAAACCAAAAATAAACCTAATTACAAACACTTATACAACTTTATGCATAATGAGCTAAATATTATATGGACGTCTATAATTAATCAATAAGAGGTATATAGTAATACGAGTTTCTGATGTTTGGAAACAACTTATTTGCTAGAAAAATCTATAATTATGTTAATATATTAACTGATATAGCTTACTACTATCCTAACTTTAAAATTATCAAACATGGAGGCTAATTACGCTCCTTTATCCCTTTCTTAATTACAAACATATACATATTGCATGCCATACATACAGATATAGTATACATATGCAAGCTGTAAGGATTGCTATTTCGTTTATTAAGTAAAAGTTCAAAGGGCATAAAAATAGATCTGTATTATACTATAAGTATTATAAATATAAAGCAAAATGTATTATAACTATCATAATATACCAGTTCAATATAATTAGTATTGAAGTATATTAATATATAGATAGCATTATTCTAATTCCAAATTTAAGTCATAGTGAGTAATAAATTATATTCCCATCCAAACATAACTATCCAAATCTACATAAATATCAGACAGAATTTTATAATATTATATCTCCCTGTAATAGTTTATAGTCTCTCAGCACAAAGTAATGTATAATACTATACGAAATATGACATAATGATATCATTAGTATGATACGTCATAATACACGCCATATGAAGCATAGTAACCTGAACAGAAGATATATATATACCGATAATCGTCCCGGCACTACATAACGTAATAACTATAGGAACATTACCACACATTCAATCTCTTCACTTTTAATTCACTCTTATATTATTTACTATATATTAACCAAACCCCTTAAATAACCTCCAAGAGACAAGCACTAGGTATGGTATGAAGATATAATATCCTAATCTATATTAGTTTATGTTCATTGCATAGAATCGAGATTTATATTGATCATTATGATTTATTATTTAATATTATAAGCCTAATAGATAAGTCCTCATATCATATAAACTATACTAGAATACGAATGATAATATTAACTCTATATAATCACAAAGATGATATGAGTTAAGTATATATTATCTCAATCCATTAGATAAGTATAGATCTGCTAATAACCTAATAGGGTTAAAAGCTATACTAAGTTTATAATAGCGTACAAGTCTATTTTTTTTTTTTTGCCATGTTCCCTTAGATTATTAAATGATTATATTTAGACACTATATATATCTAAGTTAACAATCATTCACACACTTAATTACTACGTCATATACCACTACAGTTTAAATACTATAGAATCGACCTAACAAACATAAAGTAAAAATACTTTAAGTCTCTATAGAAAAGATTCCAAACTTGAATAATAGATGTTCCAATCAGATAGTTTTCTCCAGAACCCCAAAATATAAGTATTAGAATCCCTTAGTTTACCTAAATATGTGTTAGAGTATAATCATGACTATAAGTTAGAAAAATATAAGTATAATGTAATTAATTTAAATTAAAGTTAAATAACTATAATAAACAAACATAAAAAATAATAATTATGTGTCAAAAATTATTAAAGTTTTTTTAGCATCATAATTATATATACTAATCATATTTCAATTAATAAATGTTATATAATATAGCATATATATATATCGAATAATAAAAATTAAAAATACTAAACTTTACTGAAAAGATAAAATTCGACTAAGCCAAATCGGTATATTGTATATTTATCTTATCGTTATATAATATATAAATAAATCTTATAAATATCATATTTAGAATATTTTCTGTCTAAATTAGTACTATTGAGAATCTTATAACTTGTAGTATTATTAACAAACATTCTACAATTAGTTTAATTAAGAAAAGTACCAGAATTACTGTATAATTTTTTTTACAATTAATTGTTTATTTTCATATTTTTACAAAAAATTTAAAGAACCCTGAAGAAAAAAATAGACATAAAGGCTCTAGCTATATATAAGTAATAATTATACTACATTATAACACATCTATAGGTTTATCCATATAACTGTATTATCATGCATACATGTAAGTTTAATGATATAAATTTTATTCGTTCATTACATAAACTAACACGACATCACAAAAGTACAAATTTGATAGCCAATCACATTATTATTTTATCAATAACTTAACACTTATGTCAATACACTTGAAAAAATTAACAGAATCGGCTATACAAGCCTAACATGTAAAAGAATTAATAATCAAATAATCACAAATGTCCATTATATTTTTCTTATGTTCCACATTCAAAATAAAGTTAATTACAAACTTTTAAACTCAACCACACAAACTACTATACACAATTCATCAACTAGAACAAAGTACTATATAAAAAATATAATATAAATGGGATTATTCGTAATTTCTATAATGCTGCGTATCTCAAATTGCATGAGAAAAATACGTAGAAAGAGCCACCCCAATCTTTACGATCTTTCCTTCAAAAATTTTGAAAGTACTTTCAGAGGAATAAAACAATTAAGATATTTTTAACACATAAACATTGATTTTTTAAATTTTTACTTTCCTACAAAATTAATTATTTATTACAAATAAAAATACTCTTCAAATAATTCATACTATTATAGTTCGCGAACAATAAAACAATACAATATAATATATAAAATAAAGAATTTTTATAGTGAGCAAAGAATACAACTCATAAAATTCATTAACACAATATATTAACCTATCTCCGAACAGTCAAAGCAACAACACTAAAACTTCTCTTGATTATATTCTGTTATAACATATGAGAATGATCTCAATGAAACTTCATCAAAACGTTTCATTTACTAAGAATCTTTGCCTAACGATGTTTTGTAGTATAAAACCATCGTACATTTAAAAAGCACATTCCTAATTTCCATCCCATACCCAGAACTCGAAACCTGAACCCCTCGTACTAGTAGTTCTAGATCATTGATTGTCTGATTCTAATTTCTTTGTAATAAGGTCTTACTACCAGAACTAACAGAAGATCACAAGTTAGCAAGGCTAGCCTTTGGTACAGGATACCTGAATTTGCAAACTTAGACATTACCAATTATTATAATTATAAGAACGATAAGTGTATGTCATTGCAAAGAGAGACAAACTCTTTTATCAGCCGATATATAAATTTTATGAAACTAATAAGACTAATATCAGCTGACAATCTGCGCTATATATATAACATCTTCCTTACAGTATACTCTTTACGGTTTGATCCACAGAGAATAATTCCGACGTTGATATTTACATATAAAATTGCGATGATAAACTTATTGCCGATTAATAATAGTTAAGTATCCCAGCTAAATTGTATTTATATTTCATTTACATATTTAATATTATTACATTACCTATTATATTATATTATTATTTTCAGTATAAAAGATCTATATAGCTGAATGCTAAAATAAATCTTTTTTACATTAAATACGCTAACAAATTCTTTCGATTCAAGTTAACTGTTAAAATTACATAAACAAAATGGTTTTTGATTTTAATTAATCAATATTAGAAAGTAGAGGTATTACTGAATTACATATCACGCAAGATCCGTCTCAAAATCTCACGCAAATTTATGAATTTTTTCATATGACAATTGATTACATGCCATAAACTTCTAATTATGCTTATAGTAAAAAGAATAACACTCCGCTATTGGTGCACTACATTACAGGGTAATTATTATTAATATAACTTTATGACTTATAGGAAAATAACAGGAGGAATATGTAAAACTCCTCATATTAATCTAATATATAATTATTATCATAATAAATTTATAAATACCTGCCAATCCACTAGTATCTAATAACCCCGTATTTAAAATATGTAATAGATATTTGCCATAGTTTTTTCTAAGGTCCATTATTAGATCTGACATCACCTTAGATTACTGCATATAAGCAAATTATGGTGACTAATTTTATATATCTAACCAAATAATTAGACAACTTCACAATATATATATATATATCATAATTATATAAGAAAAATATATTATAATATTTATATAAAATTATATTAGTAGATTATATAATTTATATATAATGACATAGAATTGCGTTATTATTATTTTTTTATAAAAATATTTATCTAAATTAGTATCATAATAATAAAATATATAGATTTAATAATAATTTATGGAAAATAGATTGCGTTATGATATTATCTCAGAAGACATATTATAGTAAGATATATTATAATTATATTTAATATAATTATATATATAATATAACTATATATAATTATAATATAATATATATATATATATAGTATTAGATCAGTGCGTCAACTATGAAAATACGTCTATCAAGAGTGAATCAACAAAAGCTACGTAAATAAGTTTGCAAAACCGTATCTCTTTCTTTTCCGCTTTTCCCACTGGGAATCGACTCAATTTCATAAATATACGTCGTCATATTATAATTTTCCATAGTCAAGCGAATATCTTGAATATCAATAAACAGTACCTACCAGTTTTAAATTAAATACCCGGGATTAAATAATATAAATATACTTGGGCACAAACGATGCTAAAGGCAGAAATTATCACTAGCCAATAAAAGCAAAAGATTACTCGTCAAACACACACAAATACACATCTGTATTAGCAGATAACTCATATGACTGAGATCCATTAAATAAAATAACGTCTCCTCAGCCTTGTTTTAAAATGATTTATAAAAAAACTTCATTTATCGAAAGATATCCCAAAAGCGATAAAAACGACTATATGGAATCAGAAAGAGATTCACACTGCTGGTTACATTAATGTATAATACATGATTACTTGAATAAGCGATACCACATCTTGCAAAACTCCTCAATAGGGATATATTTAAGCATTTTTTCCTCCATAATAAATGAAAAGGATAAAAAATATGCCAATAACATTCTTTTCCTCTCATAAAAACAAAAAAGATTAAAACAATGAATAATTGTTATTATTCATAAAAACAAAAAAGAATTAAAACAATGAAATAGATGTATTAATATTTTAATATTATTATATTTGTTTCCTAACTCTACTATACTGTCATTCCTACTACAGTAGTCCATAAAACGCTATCATCAAGCGAGAACAATCATTCGATTTCCACGCAAGTCCTTAGTAAGTACACATCTTCTCAATCAGCTGTATACGCATCTGATCGGCTAGCCATTATTTTCTAGCTCTTCTCCACATCAATTATCTTTCACATCTACCATGGATCTCTTACCTCTTCAGCTCTTAACTTCCATTCCACTACTCCACCATACCACTAACCTATATACACTACTACGATTACGTTACTCCCTATGGCATCTACTTATACTTATAATGACCTACCACCATCTCAGCTCGTGAAATCTATAACTGTATACTTCAAACACAGCCACCATCAACAACTCTCTCCAAACTCACATTCTAGTATATTCACTCTATTCTCCCTCTTCTTACCTTATATATCGTTCTCATACTACCTTTACATTTCTAAGTCAATAGCTTCTATTCCTTATTCCTCTCTTTTATTAATTGCTCTCAATATTTCTGCTTCATATATGTCAATGTGGGTACCAGTATGCTATCAAATTCATATAATTCTTACTTTCACTTTATATATCCACTCACTCCGATCCTTATTCATAATGAAATTATTAACCCTCATTATCATTCCGTATATATTTCCATTCTTTAGCCCCACTCCCTACACATCCTCCCTTGCTTAGTATAAAACGTACTCAACCTAAGTAAAACAACTATACCACATTTCTCACTTCATCTACATATGACCCTATATAACTCCACCTCTTGCATTATCGTGTCGATTTAACGCTTATGGAATTATGGCTATTTGTTAGGTAATTATTACATCTTATAATACAATGCCTACGTAACATGATACTGTGATCAATAACTATCATTTCATAAGTTACGTATCTCTAAAATACTTATACTCCTTACTACCAAACTATATATCAACATGACAATAACATCACCCTGCAATTACACCATTATATAATATTACCATATCAGATACTACAGTTAATTTCCCCCTTTACCTTTACTGATCTAACATCAAGTAATCAATTAAAGAGTATTAAGGAGGACAGACACTACCTTTCTGTACTACCCTGATCCCCATCCTCTAAACCATATTCTCTTTCTACATATCCATTATTTCACGTACACTCACAAATCCGTTATATACTAATGGCGCCAGCGTTTTTTTAGTTCTCACATCAACTCTTCCTTCACTACTACATCAATAATATCAATACTAATATCACCATCACATGACATCACCAAAGTTATACTTGAGTTAGATACCGAGTCAAAACTCTATTACTATAAGAATTACATTAAGTTGTAAGCACTATATGTTTATATTATAATCCATAATCCTTCTTAATACAATAACTATTATCTTAAGCATAAACAATCAGAATTATCAATAGTATCCTTACCTATCTTCCTTGATATTTCCAAATATGGATTGTTGCGCATAGCTCCCATAAGTGACAGTTGATTTCGGCTACTCCCATAAGACTTTTAATTGTTCTTTCTTCACTAAATCCTTTTCGACGTCTTAAACTCTTACTTATAATGAGTCCCAATACAGCTTATATCCCTATATATAATATAATACTTAATTAATAATATAATTATATAACACTATAGAAAAATAGCTTTAGTAAATAACCACTTATAAATAATAGTATTATTCTACTTTTCTTCTATATTATTTTACAATGTTACAAACGCATAAGAAAGATATAAGTATATATAATCTTTAACCTACTATCTTATTTGTTACAGAGAACATTAAGAGTAAATTAACATTAATACAATATATTATAAAATTACTTATTTTGTTTCACACTAGTTGAAAAAACTATTGTATTAAGTAAGTAGTATAAGGAACAATTTATAATTTTAACTATTACTTTCCATTAAAAAAGGCTGGTTAGTAGAAACAGCTAGGTCGAAGTATATAATATAATATATTTACTATATAGAGTTGTAACGTCTTTATTTGGTTATATACTACTTTGGTAATATTTCATATTTTAAAATATATTCCATCACATTAGACAGCCATTATGCTATAATTATGCAGCAATAGAATATTACTTCTATATACCTTATACATATAGCATATTCACGTCACATTCACAGTCAGTATATATACTCTAATGCATTCACTTTAATTATTTTCTTAATTGATATCGATCATACCGAGCCAGTTACTGAAGTGAAGATTCAAACCCTCACCTCTTATTAGCTTCCGATACTTTATTGTTCATAACCACTTATACCCCTAGTTAAGTTATAACTTTGAAGATGATTGTAGTAGATTCTTGTCCATTTTTGCTTAATTTCATATAATTATATAGTTATTTTATTATTCTACTATAATTATATATATATGTATATAATATATATAATATATAATATTATATAATTAATTATATATAATATATATAATATTTTGTATAACACCTATATAGGTTTATTATCATCCAATATGTAAATCTCGTTTATTGAGCCTATATACTAAAATTTATATATCATTGGTGGTGCTATTATTATTACCTTATTATATTATTATTTATTATTTAATTATATAATTTATTATATTAATATTTATTAAAGCAATTTTTAATTTAAATAAAAAATATCGATTATATAATTAATTATAATATATAATAACTTATATATTAATATTAATATAATTAAAATATATAATATATATATATTATATTAGATATATATTATATATTATTATATAAATATATATATAATATTTAATATTATTATATATATAATTAATATTTAATAATAATATTATATATATAAATTATTAATAAATTATATAATATATATCATTAATAATATAATAATATATATATTTATATATATATATAATAAATATAAATATATAATAATAATATAAATATATATATATATTATATATAAATATTATAAATTATATTGTCATATAAGTAATGGTATATCTAATACATAACTACACAACATATAACACTACACATCTAACACACTACACATACCTAAACAACACACACACAACACATACACACACACACACCACTATACACACTACACATCACATCACACCACATCACAACAACACTAACCATACCTGCACTCTTTAGTTTAGTAATAATAATATTATAGCGTATATATTAATTTTTATATAATTATTATTTAATAATATTAAAGTAATTATAATATTATATTATAGTTTATTTATCTAATTATATTAATTATTGATTATATAATATATATATTATTATTATATAATTAATAATTTAATATAATTAATAATTATTTATATTAATATTAGATTTAGTATATATATTATATATAATATAATATATATATATTATTAATATTAATTATTTATATATAATTATTTTTATATTATTATTATTAATTATTTAATATTAATTTAATTATCTAATTCATTTATTATATCTTATTCATATATATTAATACTATTATTTTATAATTAAATTATTATGTGTATAAAAATAATGATTCTATAAAATAATAAATAATAATATTAATATATTTTTATTTTAAATAAAGAGTTATTATACTGATATATAATAACCTATCAATTGATTAATTTTTTAATCTTTTATTCTTTT
>JABUQX010102999.1:0-10000 GCA_015478945.1 Trachelipus rathkii | reverse complement strand
GTTTTTCCATCATATTGATGTTGCACCCATTCCAGCGATGTTGGAAGTCTTTGATAACAGTAAGATATGGAATATCAAGCCGTTTTTTGAATGCCTTCAACTCATTTCATTTTCATTTTCAGATTAATTTTATATTATTATAAAATTCTTTATCAAATCTCGACAACAAAGATCCGCCAACATCCGCAGGGCAAAGCCCGATGCGGATGCGGATCTTTAAAAATGTGCGGATGCGGATGTTACATGTATATATAATATATATACTATATATATATATAATATATATATATATATATATATATATATAATATATTATATATTATATATTATATATATATATATATATATAATATATATATATATATAATATATATATATATATATATATATATATATATATATATATATATATATTATATATATTTCGAGCTTTACCACAATTATTCATATATATATTTGTGTTCCCAGGTGCGGACGGGGACCCAACCAATGCCCCCACCAACTCTCTCCCCAACCTCGCCTTAATGAAGAGATTTTACAATGTATTTATATACTTTTTGCATAGTATGAAATTCAAAATATAGAGAGGTTGTGCTGAGAAACATTCAACTTTTTCTGCCTTTTCTGCTGAGAGTCTGTTTCTCTCTTCATCATATATTAGCCCAGCATTGCTAAATACTCTCTCACTTGGAACACTAGTAAGAGGACAGGCCAAGTATTTCCTTACAAGTTTACTCAAGCGTGGGTAAACATTTTGCTTAACTTTCTACCAACTGATAGGATCATCATTTGATTTGTGTCGTTTTCTTGTGATAGTTTTCAATCATTTGTACTACATCTTTTGGTAATGTATGTGTTTCTTCATCACTACTGGACTGTAGAAATCCTTCCAGAATCTGTTATTGATTTATTTGTAAAAGGTGTTCTGTAGATTTTATTTTTTCCTTTTAATGGGTGGCGAGTTTATTAGACTATTCGGATTGAAGTTTTTTCAACTGCAACAGAAGTGATAATTTAACTTTCTAATATTGTGTTACAAATAAACTTGCCTTTATAACGGGATCTAAGTAAGTTGCAATAGTATTGAAGATCATTAATTTCCACAGAACCAAAGCGTTTCTAGCTCTAGTTTTAATACATCTTTAATCTTTTTAAACGACATCCTTTTCGTTTTTAGTGTAAAATTCTTTATCAAAACTCGACAATAAATATCCGCACAATATCCGCAGGGCAAAGAGCGGATGCGGTTCTTTAAATTAATAATGTGCGGATGCTTCGCGGATGCGGATGTTACCTAAATCACTAAATATATATATATATATATCAAATATATATATCTTTATTTCTTTATCTACCTTTTTTCCCAAGATTGGAGTAAGGTGCACTACAAGCATCGGAAAAGAAAAGCTAGTAGGAGAATATGACAAATGTCGAAAGAAAGCCCCAGCCTTACCGCCCCCCTCTGTACCATTAATTAGTGAAAACTCGTCACAGGACAGAAAATCCACCCTAAGAGAGCTTCACGGGACCGCGACGGACCTCACTATGGTAAAATCGTCAATGTTAAGGGTTCATCCCTTGGCCCAGGTGGGCCACAAACATTCCCCTTCACAAAACCCCGCCATTCACTCCTATTATGCATCTTTCCTCTCGCCTCTGCCAAACTCACATTTCTTCTCCTCGATTCGTTCACCCACTCAATCCACTTTCTCTTCGTCTCCCAGCCGCGATACGGTTTCCCAACACCACTCCCACTATACATTCGCTTTAACCAACCGGACATCATTCATCCTTTCACATGACCAAACCATCTCAACATAACTTTCATTCATTTCTTCTCATTTACCCCTTTCTTCACACCACACAACTCCTAATAAGTTCATTCCCTCATTTTATTCAATTCTTCTCCACCTAGCACACCCCAATAAGATTGTCATCTGAACACATGAACTTTAGACTATATACTTCTTATTCCAGACCATAGTCTCACTACTATGAAACAATAACACAGTAACAACATACCTCATTTGTAAGACCTAAGCCACACTCAAAGACTTAGTCCTTTACATCACCAACGATTTAATTGCCACCAGCCCCTTCCTGTTATTCACAACTTTCCTACTACACTCTGGATCGTCCGTTCCCTTCTCATCCAAACACATACCCTAAATGTGTAAACTCAGACACTTGTTCCAGCTGCTCACCATAACATAACTTCACACTGAGGACTGTCCTCACTCACACCATAACCTAACTCTTATCCACGTTTACTGTTCAAGCCACTCCCCCATTTTACACACCCTTGCCAAATCTCTCTCTACCAATCCTCTCAAACTCTTCTTCAGATCGCCACACACAAACCCAAATCATCCGCATATAATAGGTAGCACCCTCCACTCATCTCCATTCTCCACCATTCAAACACCATTTCGCCATCCCCAACTCGAATTCTTTCATAACCCCATCCATATTTACAAATTGAATAACAAGGAGACATAAACATCCCTGTCTCACCCGCTATTAATCCTAAACCAATCACCATTTATTCTTACACACGCTTACTATCGTATACAACTTTTGATTTCCATTCAGAAAGCACTACCACCAACACCATATGATCACTAACACCTTGCATAAACCTTTCCCTAATATAACTCTATCATACGCCTGTTGGAATCCATAAAAACCTAAATACATTTATTCTTCTTCTCCTCATTTTCTCAATCATTTGTTTTCAATGTAAAAGTTGCATCCACAATCCTCTTACACTCCTAAACGCCCTTGTTCTCACCAATCAGTCCTTCAGTCACTCGACGCACTCTTTCGACCAAAATACCAGCATATACCTTCCCTACAACCACTCAATAAACTTATTCCCCTATAATTTCAATTTCTACAGTTCCCTTTTCTCCCTTACCCTTATATAAGGTACTAATATTGCTCTCTCCTCCTATCCCTTGGAACTATACCCTCTATAAACGCTTTATAACACAACTTCCAAATCCAATCAATATATATATTATATATATATATATATATATATATATATTATATATATATATATATATATATATATATATATATATATATATATATATATATATATATATATTTATATTATATATATATATATTTTATATATAATATATATATATTATATATATATGATATATATTATATAGAGAGATATGTCTTAATTCTCTCTCTTTCAGCATTACCTAGTAATGAGATAACATTGTGGTGTCAGCGTAAAGCTATCGATCTATTGTTTAAGGGTATAATATCAAGTTGCTAGTAAATTTTTATAGTTTTGCACTTTGTGTTTAACATTTTTTGTTCTTGTCGTTCAACTTAAAAAATGAAAAAAAAAAAACTTTTCCAAACAAAAAAGTAAGCAATATTAATAAAGATTTCATGTTATTCAAAAGTGAGGTATCTAGGATTCTAGTAAATTTTCCTGGAGTTTCTGTAACTGCAATAGCTGCTGAAAAAATTCCAAGTAGACGGTTATTTCCTTTCCAAGGCGTCTATAAGTCGGCGCAATCAAGGAGATACAGAAAGATTTGTTCATTTCAAAACGATATTGGCAATTTCATATGTACGGTATTTAGCAATAAGGAAAAAGTGGAAATATTAAAATGTCTCTGGAAACCAGATTCAAAATATATATTAACTGCTCGATAAGGCAAAGGTAGGGAAAGATATTTTCAAAGAAAGTGGCTTGATGATATTAAGTGGTTAGCTTACTCTGATAAAAACGATGGGGTTTATTAATCAAATTGTGCATTGTTTTTGGAAACAAAAGAAAAAGGTAAAGGAAAACACCTGGAATTGGGTGTTTTTGTCTCAAGATCGTATTCAAACTTAAAGAAAACCATTGAGTCTTTCAAAAAACACGAGGCAACTAAATATCACAAAGAATCGGTAGAAAAGAGATTTGCTGTAGAAAAGCAGGATCAAGAAAAACCGAGAGCATCCGCAAACAGATTCACAGTCAGAAGAAAAGGGAGGCCAAAGACAGTAGAAAGCGGCTAATTCCAATTGATGAAACAATTCGATTCTGTGGTAAGCAAAATATATCGTTAAGTGACATTATGACTCAGGTCGAATGGAACTCTTTTGGCCTGTGGAAAACGATGACAATTTTCGGACCCTTTTAAGATATAGTGCTAATACTGGAGACCATGTTGAGCTTTAGCCACAATCTATTTATATAATTGTGTTACCAGGGTGCAAGACGGGGATACAACTCAAATGCACCCCACCAATTTCTTTCCCCAACCTTCGCCCTTAATGAAAGACATTTTACAATGGATTATAT
This sequence comes from Trachelipus rathkii, assembly GCA_015478945.1. Taxonomy (NCBI): domain Eukaryota; kingdom Metazoa; phylum Arthropoda; class Malacostraca; order Isopoda; family Trachelipodidae; genus Trachelipus; species Trachelipus rathkii. The sequence continues at coordinate 5,679 of JABUQX010102999.1, read as the reverse complement.
ACTTTTTGCACTAGTATTGAAATTCAAATACAGAGAGGTTGTGCTTGAGAAACAGCAATTTTTCTGCTGCCTTTTCTGCTGAGAGTCTGTTTATCTCTTCACACATATTAGCTCAGCATTGCTAAATACTCTCTCAATTGGAACACTAGTTAGAGGACAGGCCAAGTATTTCCTTGCAAGTTTACTCAAGCGTGGGTAAACATTTTGCTTAACTTTCCACCAACTGATAGGATCATCATTTTAATCTAGTCGTTTTTCTTGGTGATAGTTTTCAATCATTTGCACTACATCTTTTGGTAATGCGTGTGTTTCTTCATCACTAATGGACTGTAGAAATTCTTTCAGTGAATCTGTTATTGATTTACTTGTAGAAGATGTTGATTCTGTAGATTTCCTTTTTTTTCCTTTTAATGGGTGGCGAATTAATAGATTATTTGGATTGAAGTTTTTCAACGGCAACACAAAGTGACTATTTACTTATTCTATATTGTGTTACAAAAAACGTTCCTTTATAACGGTATCAAGTTATGTTGCAATAGCATGAAGGCATTAATTTCCACAGAACCAAGGCGTTTGTCTAGCTCTAGTTTTATTACATCTTTCATTCTTTCTTTTAACCGTTTCATCATTTTCATTTTTAGGTATAAAATCTTATATCCAAATCTCGGACAATTAATATCTGTGGACATCCGCAGGCACAGCGGATGCAGAGTTACCTGCATCACTATATATATATATATATATATATATATAATATATATATTATATATATATATATATATATAATATATATATATATATATATATATATATACCGTATTATATATATAATATAATAATATATATATATATTATATTATATATATATATATACCGTATATATATATATATATATAATATATATTTATATATATAATATTATATATATATATATATAATATATATATAATATATATAAATATAATATAATATATATATATATATAATATATGATATATATATATATATATATATATATTATATATATTATATATATATATATATATATATATTATATATATACACAATTCATTATGGTAAGGGGCGGTACATGCTTTCATTGATATTCTTAAGGCGTCTATGACTCATAAAAGTAAGAACCACCTGACTTAGATGATATTTTAGGTAACGTTTTTGGTAGAGGAATAATGAATCTAGAAATATATGAAGACTAGTTACTTAGATTACTCAGACCAATTTAATATGGTATAAGTGACTACTTATCGACAGCGGATATAAATATATATAATACTAATAATGATATATCAGACTATACATATATAGGTCAACATGAGTTGACACGACCATTTTCTAGCAAATAATTATGTATTTATCACTGTATACAATCCACTATGAATATAGTAGCTAAATATTCGTTATATATTATATATATTACTATTATATATATATAGTATTAGTTTAGCACGTACTCCTTTTAAAAATGGTGGTATAGTTACATTAAAGAATATACATAGCGATTATTCGCAAATGCATTCGATGAAGAGCGTCTTAAGAGAGCGGTGTAACCTCATGACGCTCTCAAGTGTCTATCGTTAGTTAGGCGCTATAAACTTCACTGAAGTGATGAAGAAGAGCAAGAACTGTATACCACAAGTTGCGTCTTTTTTTGTATACGATGTTCATTTAATTGTGATCAAGTTGTTTTTATTATTTTTTTTAGTTTATATGTTTTTTTCTTAAAATTGTCTCGGAGCCTCGTGTGACAAAGTGTCGTGTCCCCCTCCCGTCATTCACCCCCGCTGGTGAGGCCGGAGAGACCCTGACTTTTATCAGTGCTCTTTTGCGATTTAATCTTTAGGGCTTATTCCTTTTTTAGAGGTTAGTGTAGAAATAATAGAAATTTAAAATCTGTTATTGGGCAATAGCTCTTAGAGCGCCTCGTATTGCCTATGAGATATAAAATTCGATAAAGGTTAAAAAGTTTAATCGAGTTATAGTTAATAATTCGATTCTAGGTTAGGTAGCAGATGAGTTAGGTATAGGTTTAAGTTACAGCTAGGTTGGGTTAGGTTAACGTCTTTGTTGGATTCCGCTTAGAGAAACTCAAATAAACCAGATTTTTTCCTTTTTTATCAAATGTCGACCATGGCGGTCAACTAATCTCCAGAGAAGTGCTCCCGGTTATTGATGACGAAACCGCGATAAAAACCACAGTTAAAGCTTTGGTTTATTATATATCGTTAACACCTTGTCTCTAAAGGACTGACACTCTCACTATCGAAAAACATTACTGAATTAGTAGCTCTAATGCACTCAAAATAGCATTTAATAAATAAAACAGAAGAGAATAAGAAAAGTAAATGAAGGCCAGAAAGGAAGGCTATAAGATCGTAGCGGTGGATCTCAATGTTGGGATATATCATAAAGGGGTGAGGGAAGATATTATATGGTATATTTCATCATACCAAAGGGCCCACCAAAGTCCCCTACATTTAATACTATAATAATATATATTAAATATATTTTATATTAATATTATTACTAAATATATGTACACTTGTCCTTTAAAAGGAAAGTTACATTAATAAATAAAGACACGATTATCATAAATACATCGTTACCGATACGCCTATCTCGTAACCGCCCTTTTAGTGTCACATGTTAGTGAGCCTCTTAATAATAACTCCAATCTATGAAATGTAAGCGCTAGTAGCAGTTCTCTTACCGCAAGCAGATTTGTGACAAACTCTTTTAGTGTCAGATATTGTAATTCTTGTTAATATTTTACTTAATTTGTCGAGAATTATATTTTTTTTTTATAAGGTACTTGCTAGTACCGAGCCGACGGGGGACAGAGTTAGGGGACGTAAGGTCCCTCTCCACCGTCGTTTCCCCGTTATGTCATGATAGAGACCCTGTATCATCTTTATATCCATATCTTATGCTAATAATTACTATGGTTGATATACGGTATATAGTTAGATTTTTTAAAAAAAATTGTTTTTGGCAACTATCTGGGAATTATAACGCTCTATTGCCTTGAAATTGACAATTTCGACATAAGTATTTCTCGCTTTCATTATTCAATCAGTCTTAAATGATGATGAAGATATATAATTCTTTCACTTTAGAATTGTGTAAAAAAGTTCACTATATATATATATTATATACTTAATATTATTTAATAATTATATATATAATATATATATATACTATATTATAATATATATATTAATACTATATATAATATATATAATAATATACTATATATATATAATATTAATTAATATGTGAGCTATTATAATAGTGTGCGGTTGACTCCAGGAGCAAAATCAATAATTAATGTATCGTTATATATTATTTAATTAAATTTTTAGGGTAAATTAAATATAAATAATAATTTTGTGTATATATATAGTATATATATTAGGTCATATTTCTACTTTATACTTAAACTCATATATATATCCTAACCTAGCCTATATTCGCGCAATAAACCGGTGACTAGATCACCACGAGCTTAGTTGGTTACTTCTAGAGCGCATAAGACGAGAGCCTACCTAACCCTCAGATAATCCGCGCAAATCGAACGGTTCACTACATCCCGCGCTTTTAACCTAATATTAACGGAGTCAACCACTTAAGTATGTTTCTTTATCTTTTAAAGTTTTTACTTAATGTATTTTTATCTGTCATATATGTAGCATACTCCCATCATTTTCAACCAGTTTCGTTAATATCCTCACAACGTCTCCTATACTCCCCCCAGGACATATTCTCTTATTTACATTAATAATGAAAATTTATATAATTTTCTTAATTTTCCTAAAGTATACATCTATCCTAGATGCAATTTTTTTAAGCGTTAGGATATAAACTTTAAATTTAATAAATAAAAATAATAAGATGTATATAATCAAAACTGGCAACTTATTCTTATATTATTTTTAGCCAATCTTGCAATATATTTTATATTTCCATATTTTTATTTCTTCTGTCAGATATACGCTACTTCTTAGCTCATTTTAAATTAGATCAGGTTAGGGTAAATAAAATATTTCCTTATTATATCTATTTTTATTATCTTTTTTATATTTATTAACGCTTTTTACTCTACTTTGAGTTCAGATTATGCGAACCTCAAGTGTTAATCGGAGAGGCATATACTTTAGAGAGAGAGGTATATAAACGGGCACTACGGATCTTATACTGTTCTAGCTAGTTGATATTTGGCTGTTTCTCTAAATTATTTGCATATATTTTCGTTTCTATTTTAAATAACAGCGCGTTCAAGTGTTAGGCGGACTCATCAATTTTCGAGCTGCTAATAGTATTGGGAGGGTCCTGGGGCGGTGCTCCGACGTGTATAACTGGGTGGTGATCTATTAGGGTCCTGACTGTCGTGCGCCTACTAATCTAGACGGCGTCAATAATAATAAACCACGCTAACTCGAGGCGTTTGCGATCACTAGAAAACAATAATTAAAATTACTAGTATACATTGTACGAAAAAACATGCATGATTTAGATCTCAAGTAAAAGAAGTTCACATGGGCCAATTCGGGATGTACATGTCAATCATGTTACACAAGTGTGTGTAAATAATTCTATAAAAAAGTTAAATATCTTAAAAAATAAAATTAAGATACTGCATAGTGCAATGGATTAAAAGCAATCTTTTATTAAGACAAAACATTCTGCACTGCAATATATATCAAAACTAATACTCCCAAAACGGCTACATTCAAAAACATAATATACTATACTATATTAAGAATATAAAAGCTAGCGCACTTCTAAAAAACTAAGTGATAGAAAAAAAATATATAGTATACTATAGTACATTGCCTAACCACCTCTACAAGCTGTTAATAACTTTGTTTATCAGTTCATACACTGTAGCTCATATCTACTTAATAAGCCTACAGTAACTCTAAAAAACCATGAGCCAATTTGGCTATTTAGTCATAAAACTATATTTAATCTATATTTAAAACCCAAACCTATCTCAATTATATATATATATATTATATAATTTAATATACCTATCTATCTAGTTTCATTAAATGCTGCAATGATTCACAGAGTGAGCAATAGGATCCTTTGTCCAACCATTATTCGTAAAAATAAATATTTGTTCGTTTCTTTCTTACATTTTCATTATATTCAAAAGATGGCATGTACTCCATTCTTAATTATTTTCGTACTGTGTACTCTCCTGGTTTATACTTTCCTTGTCCGTGATATCTTACTATGTGTAAGATGGACAAATTTATTAATGTATAGTTGAGCTCTCCTCCGTATAGTTTATAAATAATATAGATGTAAACTAGTTGTGTTAGGCTGTTAATTATAGGTTTCAAGTTTGCGTAGTAGCGTACTTATGGGTTTAAGTCTATTCGGTGCTTTTATGTTACTTCCATAGGTTAATACTTATCAGCCTATGGTCTTATAGCGGATATAACAGCGGTTCCTTAACTCCTTCCTAAGTCCTCTCAGGCGTTCATAGGCTTTTACTCCACACTCTCTTACTCGCTATTATAACCTAAAGAATATATTATACCTTGTTGACTTTACGTTGAACTCTCTCTACTACAGTGTGTGAGGAGTTTTTCTAAATAAATAAGTCGGCCTATCTATACCTCATCTAAAAACCTTATAAACCTCGGTGCGTCCTCT
>JABUQX010102998.1:40000-44547 GCA_015478945.1 Trachelipus rathkii | reverse complement strand
GATATTAAAATTAAACAAAAATACCTATATCGACTATTATCTGTTTTCCCACCCCAAGAATTCAGAGAAATAGTTTTTAATTATTATAAAAACCAGATCTATATATATTCTCACCTATAATAAATCGTCCCTCCCCAGGAAGGTCATACGACCTGTCAGTGGGACCCATCGAGAAAGGTCCTTGGGTACCACGGGCCTAACGGCTATATCCGCTGGCTGGCCAGGCCTATCGCGGATGCCGGGAAGCTTTCCCATTAGTAGCAAGGCACACTACCAATGTACTCATTAACGTCTGAGTGAGACGAAGCTAAGTTTCACTCAGAAATAGCTCCACTTTCTCTCGCTCCACCCAGTCTCGAACCTGGGCCCTCTCGCTTGCTAAGCGAGTGCATCTACCACTGAGCTAGGACGCTCTATATATATATTATATATTATATATATATATATATATAATATACTATATTATATATATATATATAATTATATATATATATATATATATTATATATATATATATTATATATATAATATATATATATATCATATATATATATATATATTATATATATATAAAATAATATATATATATTATATATTTACATAATATATTATATATATATATAATATAATAATTATATATATATAATATATATAATAATATATATATATATAATATATTATATATTATATAATAATATATAATATTATATATATATATATATATATATATATATATATATATATATATATAAAATATTATATATATATATAATATATATATATATATATATATATATATATATATATATATATATATAATATATACGGTATATATATATATATATTAATATATATATATATATAATAGAATATATAAATATATATATATATATATATATAGTATATATATATATATTATTATTATAATTGATGGTTTTACACCATCTTAGTAACAGGCTTTTAATAAAAACTGGTTTATTAATAGAACCCAGGTGGGTTGGGCTAATAATAAAAAAAAAAAAAAAGAAAAAAAAAAAAAATTGTAACCTGAAAATATTTAGGTGTTGGTTTATACACCAGGCATGATTGAAGAGCTTTGAATAGTGAGTAACAGTACATCAACATTTCAACACTTCAAAACTTGCATTATTCCTAGCCCTCAAATTAATGACTTGGACCTTTGACTGATTTTCACTCAGTCACTAGAATTAAATTGTTTTCTAAAAAAGGCGTTATCATTAATGTGTTTAGCATTAGTCAATTGACTGTAAATCACTAACATAATTATTCAAAATGTTATCCTGGAATACTTGATGGATCTATGACGTAAGAGAGGTTAAAAGATAAAACTTGTATTCCAATCCCTATTATTGTTCAAAGAATCACTTCTATGAAAATTAAAGCGCCACGTAAAATGGTCCGGATATAGCATATCAAACTTGGAAAAAAGGTTTTGACTAAAAATTATCAGTGTGGTTAGATCCAATATTACTTTATGCCCAGCCAGTTCTACATTGCAATTGAAAGAATTTCCTATTATTTTGGTCTTGTTGTAAAAAGTTTGAGAAAATAGACTTGGGTCAGATAAAGCTCAAAAACTTGTAAGGAACCGACCGGAGGCCCCGGCCCCGGCCCCAGCCCCGGCCCCGACCCCGGCCCCGGCCCAACCCCGGCCCCGGCCAACCCCGGCCCCGGCCCCGGGCCCGGCCAAAATTCAGGAAAAACCGGGGGGTTTCTACCGGGGTTAACTGTAAATTTACACTAAATAATAGAGGGTTAAATACAAAATAAAAGAATATATTTAATTCCATTACTCCTTTTTTATAAATTGATGCAAAATATATAAACATACCTAAAATATAATCAAGTTTTTTTGGTAGTTTACTATGATTTCAAATTAAAAATGAGCCAAATTATAATTTTTTCCGAGTTTAACATTAAGTAATAGTCGAAATTGAATATTCAACGACGAATTCGGAAAGAAAATTAAATATAATGTAAATATTTAATGTTTTATTATTAATAGTACCAAATATCTTCAAAGAAAATCAAAATAGTTTTCCGCGAAACTCTCTGGTTCCAAAATTATTTATTTTAATTTGAATTAATATATATTATATAATATATATATAATATATATTATATATATATATATATATATAGTATATATATATATATATATATATATATATATATATTAATATATATATATATAATATATATATATGATATATATATATTATAATATATGTATATATAATACTTTAGAGAGGAAGCCCTTGAATTCTTTTTAGTATTATGCTTTACTGTCACTTCATTTTATTACTAATGTACACAAATTAAAAACATTTTTAAAGACACTTTTTTAATGAAATAAATTTTAAAAAAGGAAAGCTAATTTCAGTCCCGAACACGCGAGACCCTCTTCAGGCTAAGGACTGGATTTCTTTCTTTATCTTCACAGTTTTCAAGGTGTTTCGTTGGTCTGCTATTTTCTTCATTGTGTTGTTGAAATATTTTGATGTTTTCAGATATTCATTTTTGATAAAATCTATCTACACTTCACCGGATAGCTTATTGTAGTTGTTACTATTAAAATGCAAAAGGCATTCATGATTTTGCGATGGTTTCGTTGATATTGATAAGTTTCTGTATCATCTAGATAATTGTTTGATATTGATAAAATGGCCGTGTTCACGCCTCATCGGAACTTGTAAAAGCTGAATTTTCTATGCTGTCCTTCGTGCAAGGTCATCTGATGTTTGATGTTTTTCTTCTTTGAATCATGTTTCACCTAATAATACGTTTTATGGCAATATTGCTCAGCGGATGTCAATATATACAGCTTTGGGTGGAGATTTTTTTCTTTCGTTTTGGGGGTTTTGATGAATTGTTTTTAAGTGATGTTATATTGATGGAATGAGGGTAATATTTTTGTACATATTGTTTAAACGAATATAATGTAACTGAGGAATTGGATAAAAAGGAGTCTTGCTATTTTTCGGGGAAAGTCTATAGTACCTCTTTTGCTTGTTAACTTTTGTATGAAAAATCCAAGTATAGTAAAAGTAGTGAAAGTATTGTGGATAGTATTTAGTTCTTGTGTTTGAAGAGGGAGAGATATACAGAAAGCACGGAGAATATAGAGACTACAGAACAGCTAATTTTGTGTTTGAGGAATGATTAGATAAGCCAATGTTTATAGTTTGGTGCGAATGTTGGTTTCCTATATATAGTAAATTGCAGATTTAATTGGTAAGTTCCAGTGATTAAGGTATCGAGGAAGGGATAGAGTTTGGAAGCCATTTCTATCGTAACTACTGAAGATTGAATAGATTAATATCAGTTTAGGGACATCATTAAGGTTGTTGTTTGAGGGAGGAGATAAAAATGTCATTCTAAATATCTATCCATACAACTATTGGTTTAATAAAGGTGGGGTAAAACTAGACTAAGAATTCTGTTAGTTCCATATATATGTTACTGATTATGGAGACAGTGGGATCCCATACTCAGGCCGAAAGTTTGTTTGTAATATTTGCCATTAAAATGAAAGAATTATGGTTGTAGGAGAGATGAATGAGTGTTTAATATATGATAACGGAAGGCTAATCTCTATACAACTATAAACTCTTATTTTAAGGCAATGATCTACAAAACAAACTTCGGCCTGAGTGTATGGGATCCCACTTCTCCGTACTCAGTAACATATATTGGAACAAACAACTTATTATATTTTACCTCACCTTTATTAAACAATAGTTAGGGTAATAGAATGCTAGGATGACATTTTTATCTCCCCCCTCACAACAACCAACTTATATGATGTCCAAAACTATATAATCTATTCAATCTTCAGTCAGCTATTACGATAGAAATGCCTTCCAAAAACTCTATCCCCTTCCTCGATACCTTAATCACATGGAATAACAATTACTGAATTACTTAATATAAGAAAACCAAATTCGCAAACCCAAACTATACATTGGATATCTTAGAATCATCCCCAAACACAAAAAATTAGCTGTTCCTCAATCTCTACATTCCGTTTCTTGTCGTGAATATGCTCTCCCCCTCTTCAAGCACAAGAACTAAATACATCAAATACTTTCAAATCACTTACTTATCCTGATTTCATTCAGCAGCATTAACAAAGCAAAAAAGAGCGTACTATAGCACCTTTCCCCCGGAAAAATAGCAAAACATCTCCTTTTTGACCAATCCTCATTAGCCATCTTATTCTTATAAACAGAATATTACCAAAAAATATACCCTCATTCCACAAATAAACATGCACCTTAAAAAACATTATCAAAACCCCAAACGAAAAGAGAAAAATCTCCCCCAAGCTGTAAGTATATCACATCCCCTATGCAATACTTGCTAATAAACGATATATAGGTCAACCTCAGATTTGCAAAAGAAGAAAAAATCAAACATACAGATACCTGCACAAGGACCAGCATAAATTCATGCTTTAACAAGCATAGGCGTAACACAGGCCACTTTATCAATATCAACAATATAAAGATGATCAGAAATATCAA
>JABUQX010102998.1:22500-25000 GCA_015478945.1 Trachelipus rathkii | reverse complement strand
CACAGACTCTTTCTACAAAAACCCTTTTCACTTCATCCTCCTTTAATCTCTCCACTGCTATCCTCTCTCTCGTTACCATCTTCTTTGGTAACGGGGTTTTGAGATTTAATATCCCCACCACCAAACGATGGTCCGAATCAAGCGACACTGATGGTATACTTTTCACGTCTCTTACCACCTTCCTGTTGTTAATTAGTATAAGGTCAATCATCGACTTATCCGTGTAATCCTCTACAATACTATTCCACCTGTACCAGGTCCATTTATGCGAGTCCCTATGCGCAAAGTATGTATTCATCACTGCCAGCCTATTGCTTACCGCAAAATCCAACAACCTCTCCCCCTCCGCGTTTCTTTCTCCTATTCCAAACGCCCCCATTGCTATCTCGGTACCTATTCTCTCCCTTCCTATGTGCGCATTCAAGTCTCCCATGACAATTTTCACTTCAGTATTCATTCCGTCATACACATTTTGCAACTGTTCATAAAAAACATTCTTTTCTTCCTGTGGTCTTCCTTGGTGTGGTGCATAAACCTGTATTATGCCCACACGTCTCCTTTTCAGCCTCAGTGCTATAGCAATTATTCTTTCATTTTTGAAAACTATGTCCTCTACTCTATCTGCCAAATCCGGGGTCAGGAACAATGCCACCCCATACTTTCTCTCCTCATCTCTCCCTTTGTATATCAGTTGGTAATCATCATGTATTCTCCTCCTCCCCTCACCCTTCATCCTCGTCTCGCAGACACCAAGAACATCCAGTGTCCTCTCCTTCATCATACCCACAACCTCCTCCTCCTTTCCCTCCATTGTACTAGCATTAATAGTTCCTATACGGAACTTATCCTTGTTAGTCGAGTTCGTAGTCCATTTTCATGCCTGGTCAACAACCGAAAAGATCTGTCCTGGTTCCGAGGCATCACAAGCGCGTCTTGAGCCACAACAATCCACCGCCGGCTGGCTAGGCCTGTCGCGGCTTCTTTTTCTGGACTGGTATTTAGTTTCTTCCCGGACATGTATAGCCCCCCAATTGGGTTACAGAGCTCTCTCCACAGTCTCCAGGCACATGTCCAGTCAGATTAAGCCACAGCACCGCTACAAGGTAACCAGCCCATTATCATGGTAGATGGAGCTCCATGATCGCCGTGGGATTATACTTTTATAAAATTTTTATTTTTATTTTATTTTTATATATTATATATATATATATATATATATATATATATATATATATATATATATATATTAGAAGATATAGAATAATTATTAGTCTTTTTTACTTGTCAAAAAATATCGTAATAAAAAAAATAATTTTCATCGATCGTGATGAATAACAGGCCAAAAGAATGATCTCTCAAAAAACTTTCAAAATTTCAAAAATGAAAATGGGTTGAGTAAAAAAATATCTTATATCCAATTTTTTCATATGACCCAATTTTTCTTTGTTCTTTTTTTCACAAAATATATTTGAAATTAGACTTTGTAATTCTAATTTAGAAAGAAGTTAGATTTTTTATCTTGCCTTTGTTACAATTTTAAAACAAAAAGAAAATTTATATAAAAAATATATACATTTTATTATTTTGCTTCAGAGCTTTGAGTGTTTACAATGATTCAATGATTAAAAAACTTTGGAGATGAAAACGTCAATGATTCTGTCTTGTTATTTTTTGTTGGAAAGAAATTCTTCCATGGTGGCATTTTTTTTCCAAAATTCTTGAAATTAAGAGATGATATGAAAAAAAAAATTAATTCTTTAAAATTTAGGCCAAATTATAATACCAAATAATAAGCAAAATAAAACTACCAAAAATTGTCGGTAATATCTGAAAATTTGGAGATCTTTTCGGTATTTTTTATTTTTTTTTTTTTTTATTTGGTGAAATCTATATTTTTTGAATGTTCAATTAACAATAATATTTTAACAAAAGAAAAATATAAAAATATATAAATTGAAATTTTTTCTGAATTCTTTGAACTTGTAAATTGGAAATTCCTTAATCCGATTTGAAAAAAAAAAAAAAAAGAAAAAAAGTTATAACCAATTCATTAGTGAAGTCATCAGAAACACAGATTAAAAATAACTTTTTCTATTAAACATTTGTCATTTCAATTCCGATTTAAATAGTTTCATATTTAATAATTTTATTATTTCATAATTAATTTCTTCATAATAATAATAGGATGAACATTACAGATTTTCGAAAACGATGATCAGCTCATCCTTTTTAATGTTTTCTCTACAGCTTAATGAATTTCTACCACTGTTTCCAAGTAAAAATCTTGCCACAATACACCACACGCAGCACATCTCATCCCTTCACGAGACAAAACTATTTATAGTTTTCTATAAGGTTCTCTTGGAGCTTTCTGTCCCCCTTCTCTCCCCGTTTCTGCGTCTTCAATTTTCCTAAATATATATATATATATATATACTATATAATATATATATATATATATTATAATAATATATAATATATATATATATATATTTATATA
>JABUQX010102998.1:15000-20000 GCA_015478945.1 Trachelipus rathkii | reverse complement strand
ATATATATATATATATATATATATATATATATAGGGAAGATATATATATATATATATATGTTCGAAAGAAAGTCAGGAAGATTTTGCTTGATTCAAAAAAAGTAATTGCATTAGATATTTAGCCAGCTATCTTATATTGCAAATCTAAGCAATACTTGAAATGTGTATGTCCGCTATTCAACAATTAGTCGAATACAACAGATTTGCTTTAATTATGCGGTACTGGAAACGCAGTAGTGTGCCAAGTTACGAAAAATTGGATATCATTACCAATGTAAAGAAAAGGAATACTCTAATGGGGTTCAGAATCATTTTGTGCGGAATCGAAAAGCCACATAAGAAAACTGCTGAGACAATTGAAAGGTTTATTCTATGAGCAATTAATTATTGAACAGTGTCCCTGGTTTTAGGCAGGCAGAAAATCTGATTAGGTTCTTTGAGAAAGAAAAAAAACCTCATCCCCGTGAGTATGTCTAAGATATGTTTTATGACAGGACTTCTGCCGTGTCATGATGGACCGGTAAAAGAGCATCTTTGGAAACCAGGAAGATTTCATAGCATCATAGAGCTTACCGTGAAGCAGACAAAGTATCTGATCACATCCTTTGTAAATGTCATGCAATGATTTTGCAAGGAAATTAGTTTATTTAAAAGATAGTATTTAAGAAAGATGAAATCAAAATATATCTCTTGGAATTGCTTGAAATCTCAGGTTGGATCGAGATCTAAACTAGAGATTGGCACGTCACAAAAATCTCTTTGAATTCTGTTGATTGTTGATCTTTATATATATGTATATATATATATATATATATATATATATATATATAGTTATATATATATATATATATTAATATATATAGTATATATATATATATATATATATATATATATATATATATATATATATATATATATATATATATATTATAGACCTATATATATGCAAAAGCATCAGCATTTATACTTAAGAGAAACACTTAGTGCAAATTCCTGGCCTCAAAGGCAAGGTGGTTTATAACCAAATTTCGTCAAGGTTCTCCACAATCAATTTAAGAATTTAAATACGTGCGAAAATTGAAACATTTTTAATATTTTTTTTTATATTTATTTATTCACCCTTTCTTATATATATATATTTATTTAAGTAAGTTAATTTTAATTTAGAAATATTTAGGCTATACAAGTCATATTGTAATTAGTTAGTTTGATAAAGTTTTGTTGTTATATATATATATATATATAGAGTAGAGTATATATATATATATATATATATATATATATATATATATATATATAGTAAAGATATATATATAAGGTTAAGTTATTATATATATATATATATATATAAATATATATACCTTGTTCATCTTTTTTTCTGCAATTAATCCTAAAGACAGATTTAATTGTGATGACGCTCTATGTTAAATATCAAGGATGTGGAGCCGATATACATTTTGACGGTTTTAACTATTTTGGTTATAGCTCCAACTCCGACCCCGGTTAAGACTTGTCAACTATTTTTGTTTGGGCTCCACCAAAAACCATGTGACACTCCGGCACCGGCCCCAGCCCCAGCCCTCCCAGCCCCCAGCCCCAGCCCCACCCCCCACCCCAACCCCAGCCCCAGCCCCAGCCCCAGCCCCAGCCCCAGCCCCAGCCCCAGCCCCTGCCCCAGCCCCAGCCCCCGCCCCAGCCCCAGCCCCAGCCCCAACCCCAACCCCAGCCCCAGCCCCAGCCCTAATACAAGATATTGTGGACCTAATCAGACAACTTTTGTAATTCTATGGAATTTCCTCCATTTGAAAGTGAGATATTATTATTATTATTATTATTATTATTATTATTATTATTATTATTATTATTATTATTATTATTATTATTATTATTATTATTATTATTATTATTATCATTATCATTATCATTATCATCAATCCTCATCCTAATCCTCAATCCTATTATCAAAATTCCTACAATATCATTCTCATTCTCATTATCATTATGATTATTATCATTATGCTCATTATTAGCATTACATATTATTATTAATATTATTATTATCAATACTGTTGTTATAATTATAATTATAATTATAATTATTAATTTATTATTATAATTACAATTACAATTATAATTATAAATATAAGTATAATTATAATTAAAATTATAATTATAATTACATCATTATAATTATAACAATAATTATAATTACTAACTATATCATAATTATAATTTTAATTATAATTATTATTATTATTATTAATTATTATTACTTATTATTAATAATATTATTATTATTATTATAATTATTATTATTATTATTATTATTATTATTATTATTATTATTATTATTATTATTATTATTATTATTATTATTATTATTATTATTATTATTATTATATTATTATTATTATTATTATTATTATTATTATTATTACATTATTATTATTATTATTATTATTATTATTATTATTAGTATTATTATTATTATGTTTCAAAATGAAAAACTCTGCTTAAATAATTTAAAAGATATTTTGTTTTGGGATATGTAAATAATTTACCCTATTGCAGTGATTAAACTGTTAGGATTTCAATTGGTAACGAATTATTTTATTAGTAATGAGATTATCTTTAGCAAGACTTGATCCAAGATAATGATGTGCTACTAAATATTTGGGTTAAGTTTTGCTTAACTAAAATAAAGTATAGTTTCCACACCTATTTGAATTACCATTTTGACCATCTGGCTGTATTTATGGTCTGTAATGTTAATTCTGGTTATTATTTAAAATAGTTATTTTCTGGTAATTATTTAAAATAGCCATTTCCTGGTAATTAATTAAAATAGTTATTTTCTGGTGATTATTTAAAATAGTTATTTAGTAATTATTTAAAATTGTTTATTTTGCTGGTAATATTTAAAATAGTTATTCTATTGATGATTTTTCTTTTAAAGAGTAATTGAGAGATATGGATTGAATAACACAAGATGAGAAGAGGAAACCTGACATACAAAAGCCAGTACCATAGTCGAGAATAGCGTAACTGACGAAATATCGATATTTTTCCCTATAATCGTTTTTTTTAATATCTTTCTTCCCCACATCAGAAAAAAAAACCTGCCAAATCTCTCTCATATAGGTTAAATATATTCTCTACCGAAATTTAAAAATATTACATTCGTTTTAACCTATTAGTTTAGGTTATGATAAGTTTTGCTAAATACACACAGAAAATCTGTCTACTTAACAAATTTATCATAACCTTACTTCTATTCATCGAACCTATAAAGAAGTAATTATGAAAATGAACCGAATAACTATAGTTCCTTATAAATATATTATATTGTGGCAATTTCTCTATAAACAACATATGACAACGTTGCTTCATACGTTCTCATTAAACATATGGCAGAGTTGCTTCATGCGCATCTCATAACATCGATCAATTTTTAAATAAAATATCGATTTATTTAGATTACGATAAACAATTATTACCAAAGAAGTTTGTTGCCTAATTTATCTATTTAGTGATTATCTCAAAAAGAAATTTTACCTTTAGAGAGAACCTCTATTGACATAAAAATTATGATTTCGTCGCTAGATCATAGATTTTAAGAATGTTAAAAAGAATAGAAATTTCTTAAATGTATTTTAATTAAATTTTAAGTAAATTTTAAGTAATTAAATTTTAAGTAATTAAATTTTTAATTAAATTTTAAGTAAATTTTCTTTTCAAATGACAGGAAACATTTTTTTTTTAAAAAGAACAAATTTTGAATATCTTTCACCTCAAAAGAAATATGAAATTTTAGTATTACAAATCTTAATGCAATCCAGATACACCCATAAATTATAATGACTCAACCATTAGGAATGAATAATAAATTGACAGATATAGCAACACAGATTTCACTTGCTTTTCTATACAGTGAATGCTCTAGGAAAATCAATAAAGAAATATAAAGAACAAGTTTCCATTAGTCTAACCCCTTATGATAAACTACATTGAATAGGTTTCTATTTGTTCGATCTTATTCAAACAATTCAAAAAGAATTGAGTTTTTTTTTTTATTGGAAAATTAAACACCTCATATATCCTGATTGACTTTCATCCAAAATTTTTACAATTATATTTAGCATACCTTTCCGTCTTGATTATATTCATTCAACATCAATGTTCATATTTAATATATTTATGGGGATGGCACATCCAAATAAACAATGAAGCCTTCTTAGACTGGCTTCTTCCATATATGTATATATATATATATATATATATATAAAAATATATATATATATATATATATATATATATATATATATATATATATATATATATATATATATATATATATATATATATATATGGGTGGTGTTGTGTGTTTGTGTGTGTGTGTGTGCGTGTGTGTGTGTGTGTGTGTGTGTGTGTGTGTGTGTGTGTGTGTGTGTGTGAGCAAACTTACAAAATTATATTATGTGTAAATATTATTTGAATTATAATGCATGTTAAGGTATGTGGGAAGAAATCAAACAGAAAGAAATATAATTAAAATTTATTTAGTTATTATTTTCATCTATTTATTTCTTATTTATAATTAAGTAATTACATATTTTTATACCTTCAGATTCGAAATCTAAATAAAAATAGAACAAAAATGAAATAATATTTTTGAACTTTTTTCCGGCTTTCTTAGCTTTAAGAAAAGTCACCACAAAAACAATTGTTTTGGGACATTCTCGCTATTCCTCTCTCTCTCCTCTCTCTCTCCTCTCTCTCTCTCTCTCTCTCTCTCTCTCTCTCTCTCTCTCTCTCTCTCTCTCTCGTCTCTCCCTCTCTCTCTCTCTACTCTCTCTCTCTCTCTCTCTCTCTCTCTCTCTCTCTCTCTCTCTCTCTCTCTCTCTCTCTCTCTCTCTTCTCTCTCTCTCTCTCTCTCTCTCTTGTTTAATGCGTTACATTTTTTATAAAGAAACGATATATACAGAGTCCCTTTCAATGTA
>JABUQX010102998.1:0-2500 GCA_015478945.1 Trachelipus rathkii | reverse complement strand
ATATTTTTTATTGTTTAAGACGTTAGTTACTTTGAATCAGATTTTGTTCATTCCAGTAAATCATTTCGGACTCTCCTTCTTTAAAAAATTTCTCTTCTGACCATTCTCTTTCTCGCATGCCATCTGGTTTCCGCTGCTTCCAGACTCTACGACCTTGCAATCATATATATATAATAATAATAATAATAATAATAATAATAATAATAATAATAATAATAATAATAATAATAATAATAATAATAATAATAATATTAATATTTATAAAAATATTTCTGAATATTAATAGTATTTAATTAATCTAATTATTATAATAATAATAATAATAATAATAATAATAATAATAATAATAATAATAATAATAATAATAATAATATAATAATAATAATAATAATAATAATAATAATAATAATAATAATAATAATAATAATAATAATAATATGTAATACTTATATGTAATAATATGTGTAATATAATAATATAATAACTTAATAATAATAATAATAATAATAATAATAATAATAATAATAACTCTTCTTAATAGTTATACTAATTATAATGATAATAATAATGATAATATGTAATAATGTAATATATATGTTTATAACAATAATAATTATCATAATAAAAATAATATGTAGCACATTAATATATAATAATATAATAATATAATATAATAATAATAACAAATAATAATAATAATAATAATATAATAATAATATAATAATAATATAGATAATAATAATAATAATATGTAATAATAATCAACCAATAATAATATATATATAATAATAATAATAATAATAATAATATACATATATATGCTATAATATAATAATAATATATGTATAATAATAATAATAATATATATAATAATAATAATATTTATAATAATATCAATAATAATAATAATATATGTAATAATAATAATATTAATTTTAATATTATTTTAAGTATTAGCCTTTGTAACCAGATTTTGTTATATCTATATATATATATATATATATATATATATATATATATATATATATATATATATATATATATATATATATATATATATATATATATATATATATATATATATATATATATATATATATATATATATATATATATATATATATTCTCTTTTTTTCTAATAATATATATATATATATATATATATATATATATATATATATATATATATATATATATATTATAAGTGTCATATTTACAAACTATACGAATAAATAAAACAACATTTAAAAACAATAAAAAATTTGACATTAAATTCACAAAATTCAAACTTTCTTTATTTGATTTTTGTTTTCAATTTTTCATTTTAGTAAACAAAAAACTTCACCCAAACCTTTGTTTATGTTTGAGTGTTTACTTTTCAGAATAAAAAAATATATATTTTTTTTGTAAATAAATGTTTTTATTTATTTCACATTTTTAAAACCTTACTGTTTTGTTTTCAATTTAAATGTCTCTTTGAGTAAAGAATACTTCGAACTCTTACAAACAATACTTTAGGGCTAACAGAATATATATATATATATATATATATATATATATATATATATATATATATATATATATATATATATATATATATATATATATATATATATATATAGTTAAATATATATACATATATATATATGTATATAATAATAATAATAATATGTATATGTATAATAATATGGCATATATAATATGTATAATAACATCTCAATAATAATATATATGTAATATAATATATGTAATATATATATATATGTATATATATATATGTAATAATAATATATATATAATAATATATAATATATATATAATAATAATATATAATATAATAAATATATATAATAATAATAATAATAATATGTATAATATAATAATAATTGGGCTTTGTAATAATATATATATATATGTATATATATGTATATAATATAATATAATAATATAATAATAATAATAATAATAATAATAATAATAATATCTATAATAATAATAATATGTGTATGTTATAAATAATAATATAAATAATAATAATAATATAATAATAATAATAATAATAATATATATAATAATAATAATAATATGCTGCTATATATATATATATATATAATAATATATATATATATAATTATATATATAATTATATATATATATAAATATATATATAATATATATATAATATATATATATATATATATATATATATATATATATATATATATATATATATATATATATATATATATAACTATATATATATATATATATATATATATATATATATATATATATATATATCTAAATATATATATATATATATATATATATATATATATATATATATAACTATATATATATATAATATAACAATAATAATAATAATAATATATACTATATATAATATATATATATATATAATATATATATATATATATATATATATATATATATTATGGTTTGAAGATCACTCAAAGGAAATATTCTGACACTCTGTGTA
>JABUQX010102997.1:27500-28657 GCA_015478945.1 Trachelipus rathkii | reverse complement strand
CAACACCGCATTTCACTGTAGCACTGCTCTAACCAACCAAACAATAAAAGAGTTTAAAGTGGTATAAAGGAAGAATTAAGATGATTAATTCATAGTGTGTAAAATAAAGAGATAATAGTTAAATGAATTAAAACAAAAGAGTATTAGACGAGAGAGAGAGAGAGAAGAGAGAAGAGAGAAAGAGAGAGGAGAGAGAGAGAGGAGAGAGGAAAGAGAGAGAGAAAGAAGAGAAACGAAGAGAGAGAGGAGAGAAGATCAAGAGAAAATCATACCTTGATACATAGAGAGAGAGAGGGAGAAGAGATTTTAGGTTTTAAAGCAAACAAGATGAAACTATATAAATTGTATGGTTATATGAATTTCTTTACAGTAATTATCAGTATCAACGGACAGAGCCTATTCAGGAGAGATATTAAAGATATTAAGCCCGAATTTAGAATACTCGTTGAAAAAGACTAACTTTTGCGTCAAGGCTTACCACTCAAATAATATTTTACCACCGCTTAAGATCGTTTAAGAAAATTATATTTATTAAACCAAATCATCTGATTTATTGGCGGATATCATATTAGTGAATTTAGAGAATAAAATATATTTTTAAATAAATATGTTATAATGAAAATGTTTAAATACTATACATAATATATAATATTACTATAAAAAAAATATTTACATAAAAAAGTAAAATCATAAAATATTAATAAAACATTATTTAGAATTTAAGAAAAAAAAATAAAATAGCCCCAAAAATTAAAAAAAAAAATAGAAAATTAAAATAAAAAAAACGGTGCCCCTAAAAAAAAAATATTTTACTTTATTTTATCTTATTTAATCTATATTTATATTATATATATTATATATCTATATATATATAGTATATACTGTATAAATAATTATATATATAATATATTATATATATATATATATATATATATTATATATGAATAATATATAATATATATATTTATATATATATAAATATATATATAATTATATATATATATAGTTTAATATATATAATAGAAGAGAAGAGAAGAGAGAGAGAGAGAGACGAGAGAGAGAAGATCGAGAAGGAGACGAGTAGGAATATATAGTAATATATAGTAATATATAGTAATATATAGTAATATATATATATAGATATATATAATATATAT
>JABUQX010102997.1:12500-22500 GCA_015478945.1 Trachelipus rathkii | reverse complement strand
TATATATATATATATATATATATATATATATATATATATATAGTCGTTACATCCTACTTCTCCCTGTAAGTAATTTTACACAAGTAAATTCCTCAATTTACTTCATTATGGTGAGATGAGAACGTCATTTCTTTCCTTTGAGGGATCAAACAATACTTTCTATCTTCCATACGATAGATCCTTAGGTAGGTCAGCTAGATGTTATCTTGGCATGTATGTGTTGAGGAGAAATCTGAAAGTTGGAGTACAGGGCCCAGCCATTATTTCGGGGCTTTATACTTTTTCCTTATTCATGGCACTAGGGGGGACGGTGGGCAGAACTGGAGGAATAAACTCACTATCTAAAAAATTATGGCTCGAATTCTTGACCTCTTTCATAATGCCGTGCTCCTTCCTATAGTGGAATAAGCTGTATGTTTAGCGATTAACTTCTTGCTCCATATGCATGATGCTAGTATTCATTTTCCTCATGAAGGTAACACGTAACATTGATGTGTCCGATGCATCAAATATATGCGAATACCCTTATCATTGTGGCAAATGCAGTATTGGTTGTTGAGGTCAGGGCTTTCTTTAGCTTTTCAAAGATTGACTGGTGTTAGCTATTCCACTTACTTTAGTCGGCTCTCCTTCTTTGTAGTCAAAAGGGTGAAGATATTCAGGTAATCCTTCACGAGAATTACTGTAGTATGCCGTTAAGCCCAAGAATGACTCACTTGATTTTTGTTCCTCTGCGGCTCCGTTTTTCAAAAATCCTTGGCAATTATCATCATTGCAGTCTCTTAATTCCATTTCAGGATCTAGCTGGCCAGAAATTCTACGCTCGTAGGGCAAACTCGCATTTAGAGGATCGGATGGTACACCCCTTCACTTTTAGGTCTTGAAAGACAGTCTTGATTAGTCTCGCAGATGCCGTTGTCCAGTTTCGAAAGAGTGTACGATCAGATGATCCGTGCAATGTAAATTCTACATCATGAAGTCTCATTGAGATTCTCTTTCATGACTATAATAAAAGTAGCGCAGCGTGCTTGACCATCCCAAATGCAATTTTACATAGTGGAAGGACCTATTGGGATAGAACAATTCAGTTTTGTAGGCAATTTGGCATTTATAGCTATCTGCCAATACCTTTCGACAAGTTAAGTTTGCTATAGATACTTGTCCGTGGCAACATTCGTAAACGAAGTTTAATTTGTTGTCATTGCGTTAAGGGATCGAAGATGGTTACCTTATTTGGCGATAATTCGAGGCCATTAAACACTCAGTGCATTATTTTCCCTGTACCACCCCAATGGGTGCTGCATTAAGGTGAGGAGGACTTCACATCACACCCATCTATAAGCAATTTGTAGACGTCTTTTCTTCAATTCTACCATGCTGTGATAGGGATAGGAGAATATAAGGTTTCAACCCTATGGGGTTATCCGTTTTGATGATGTCGATTGCATTTGATCTGGAGCGGCTGTCTTCTGGAATGATCATTTTAAAGATCTCTGTGGGCATCTTAAGACATCCATCATTCCCTTCATTTTCTCGGAATTTCGACGCTGATTTAATGTCTTTTAAAACTTTCATCTTCTTCAAAGTAGTATTCGCAGACTGTGTAAAGGGAATATTCTCCTCTCTTCAACTTCGAAAAGAACTGCTGATGCTCCCACTTTTTGATCAGTGTTATCTTTTTCTCCCACGTCAATTTCTTCGCTTGAGATGTACATTTTTAATAAATTAATATGGTACGTCTTTACTACATCACAAACTTTGATTTTATAATTGTCTTGTTCATAAGGAATATTAGATTCCTTTAAATATCTCTTTTACAACGGATTTTCGTTGTGGACATTTCTTGATAAATCTCATCCTTCATTTCAGTTTGTCTCTACAATTTCAACACGTACGTTGTGGATTTGCTCAATAGTTTCTCTTCTATACTCTTTTAGTACTCTCGAAACGTTTTCTTTGAATATTCGATCTGTTACGATCTTCTTAAACAGTGACTGTTTATAGTGAGAAACTTCCCTACACTCTTTTCCATTGGTTTGCAAACTCTTCCAAGAACGGGATCTTGCTTCTCCTCAAAATCATTGAAATCGTTTCCGTCTCTTACGAGACTGTCAATCTGATCAATATTGGGACCAGATTTTTCCCCTGGAGCTGTGACGCTCGGGACCATTTCACTGAGTGTTGAATTTCGTATGAATATCAGTCTTTCTTTGCGACATGAATCGATCTGTTGCAATCTCCAATGCGACGATACAGGTTTCCTTCTACAGAGCTTCTACGGAAGGTATCCTTCACTGTGAGGCTCCAAATAACTATATTATTCTTCCAGGTGTTTCATTTTCTGTTATCCACCGCCTCTTTTCTTCTGCCTGCAGATTGCTGTCAGGGCTATCCAAGGTTGATAATCGTCTTTACGCAGTTACTACTTTCGCCATCCGATGTATGGGGATCCCAATTCCACGTGAGTTGTAATTTCTTGCTTTACGTGAAGATTTGGGCGCTGCGACCCATCCCAACTAGCATCAGGCTTGTCTATAGGTAAAAAATCCGTCGAAATCCCCAAGACATCAAGTGACGAGCATCAAGGGTTTCCAATAGTGGTT
Source organism: Trachelipus rathkii (assembly GCA_015478945.1). Lineage (NCBI taxonomy): Eukaryota > Metazoa > Arthropoda > Malacostraca > Isopoda > Trachelipodidae > Trachelipus > Trachelipus rathkii. Next base: position 19,897 of record JABUQX010102997.1, on the reverse strand, counting down.
ACATCAATACTTTTAAAATTATCAGATTGCAGTGAAAACAACCTCTATTCTATTATAACCTTTCACACTGTCACCTCTGATAGATATTTCACTGGAGACAATTTATCAGATGACACATACTTAGCCTTTACCCAGCCTTCGGCCCCCCCCCCCCCCCCCCCATGGTATCGATAATTTGTATGAATTCTTCAACCGATATGAATAAAGGTCTATTATTGTGCACCTCGGTACGTTTTTGCTGCAAATGTTTAGTTACTTACGGTAGTTAAGGAGCTTTTTTAATGTTAGCTGTTTATTCGAGGTTAAGATATGTTAGGTTTTGTCGTTATACATTATATTCTGAGTTCAGGTTATGATATGTTAGCCTTATTGATGTGAAGACTTTGTTAGTAGCATATATTGTGGTCATATGATGTTTCTGGTCAGGTAATGATACAATTTTGTTAAATGTTAGTCGGTGTTATGTTAAAAATAACAGTGAAATGATAGAGAATATATTTGAAAAAAGGTGTGAATATGGTACGTTTATTGAAATGTTAGTTAACTTATGTTGTTAATATGAACTTTGTAATGTTAGCTCAGCTCGATATTCCTGCTTTTAAGATATGTTAGGTTTTGTCGTTGTTATATTATATTCTAAGATTCGGGTTATGAATATGTTAGCTTAGTGATGTGAAGACTTGTTACGTATTAAAGCATTATATCATTGGTACAGTTAAGATAATTAGGTTAGGTTAAGATATATGTTTGTTAATGTTTTTTGGGGGTTAAGGAGGACTGGGGAGGTGAGAGGCTTGTGGAGGCTGTATGTAGGCTGGAGAGCGGGGTAGGCTGGGAGGCTGGGGAGCATGGGAGGTTGCAGGAAAGCTGGGGTGCTGCGGGAGCGTAGAGAGAGAGTGGAGGGTGGTTTGAATTTATATAAAAACGTAAATTTTTAAGTTTAACATAAAAAGAATAAAAAAATGTTTATTTTTATTTTTATTTTATGTCCATTAATTTTAAAACGAAAAAATTAAATTTTTTATCTAATTTAAAATCTACGGAAATTTTTTTTTATTTATTTGTTTTTTTAATTTAAAATTTAATTTTTTATTTTTTTATTTATATTTTTAATTTATTATTTATTTATTTAATTTATTTATTATATTTATTTATTTATTTATTTAATTTAATTTAATATATTATTTATTATTTTTTATTACGAAGTACAACCCTCATATTCGAGTTCATCGTCCTTATAAATATATTTCGATACTAATATGCGGACTAGATGATTATTATTAATTCAGCACTCACCGTGCCAACAACAGTGCCAGCACGAGCCAACACGCATGCAGCTGTCAACTCACGGCGTCTTCTTACTCAGACTCCTTCTAAACTCTTTCCATCTAAGCACGAGATCGAAGATTCTCACTTTCTCTTAAGCAATTACTGTTCATTCCAAGGGGATCCCCACACCTTGGGTTCCTCGGCACCCTTTACGATTTGAAAACAACATATTCGAAATGTCTATGGGTTCATAACATATATGAAGACACATTTGTACCATTACACAAGTATTTATAAGCACCGCACCGGGAGTTCGCACGGTGCGGCTGTCAAACTCCTACTCCTCTGAGTCAGACTCCTTCTCCCCTCTTTCCTTCCTTATTATCCTTCATCTTCTTCTTCCTCCTTCACCTCTGCTTTACACTCTGTGCATTTTTATCGTAGGATTTCTCTGTGGGGTTCAGACACCTATACTGTCTGTATAACCTTCATATTCGAGATTCTATGGTTTCGATAACCATTAATGAGTACACCAACATGTTGTTTATAGAATGTTTATTAACTCGGCACCGCATCGGCTCCACACCATCCGGAAGCAAACTCCTCCGAATCCGATACCAACTATTTTCTAGAATTCAACTTGAATCCTTCACAATTTCAGCCAGCTACGACAATTCGTTTTTTTAGGGTGGGACCCCCTATGGGGAACGGGACGTAACAATCAATACGTAAGGAAGATTACTCACCTTCTAACCCCCCTCAAATTTTAACGATTACGATCTTCTAACCACTGTTTGATATTATTAGCGGAGCAAGGTGAGCGAGAGCCGAGCAAAAATCATTCACCCATTATATATATATAATATATATATAGTATATTATATATATATATATATATATATATATATATAGTATATATTCATATATATATATATTTAATTTATTTTTTATATATAGTATATAATTATATATATATATATATATATATATATATATATATAATATACTGATATATATATATTACTATATAGTATATTATATATATCTATATATATATATAGTTATATATATATATTATATAGTAATATAATATACTATATATTATATATATATAAGGAGTCGAACCGGAGTCGGACGCGTGCGGAAGTCGTAAGGCCGGAAGTTCGAGCCTGAGTCGGACAGGCAGCCGGAGCCGGAGCCGAAGCCAAAGAGCAGAGCTGAACACCAGACGGCTAATGAAATTCCCTACGCAATTCATTTTCACGTAAATAATAATGAAAATATAATAATTAATATAATAATAATAATAATAATATATAATTAATATAATAATAAATAATAAGTAATAATAATAATAATTAATAATAATAATAATAATAATTAATTAATAATATTATTTAACTATAATAATTGGAATAGATTAATAAATAAGTATTACAGACAGACAGGCGGCAATCGATCCCTGTTCGATTGCCGGAATTCGCTTCAAGCCTAATCTCCACTCGCTCGGCAGCTGCAAACAACGGCGTAAACAACGCAAATTTTAGCTACGCTCCCCGGGAGAAGGTACCCCTATAGCATCCTAGAGACTTTAAAACTCGCCAGATAATCCAGTTTAAATATACAATAGAACGTATACAAAGTTTCAAAGCGAATAGCTCTAATAGTTTTCGAGAAATAGTGTCCCCGGCACGGATGCTGAACCTACTACTTAGGATTATATATATATATTATCATATATATATATATATACTTATATTATTATAATATATAGTATATATATATATAATATTATATATATTACAATATATATATTATATAACATATAATATATATATATATATTAAAATATATATATATATAATATATATATATATATATATATTATCTATATATATATTATAATAATATAATATATATAAATATATATATACATATATATATATTATAATATATATATTATATATATAATATATATATATAATTATATATATAATATATAGTATATATATATATTATATACTATATTATAATATATATATAAAGACCATAACCTGGGAGATTCAGTGGATCGAACCCCGAAATTATTTAAAAACTATTAAAAAGTTTTTGATGACTTTGAATCATAATCTTTATTATTAAAAAAAGAAAATAATACTCAAGTTTAATTAGCATATACAAATAGACCTGAAAGTCTAAATGCACTTCAAAACAATTTATTAGGTGTTAGTTGTCTGTTGAAAGCAACAAAAAGGAAATCATTGTTTAAATAAATTTATGAGGGTGAATAAACAGTGATTTCTATGTGACAAATACGTCGAATGGCGCAAACATCGGTGAAAGAAGATCCTTAGGTGTTCAAACTGTCAAAATATTAAGTTGAGGTTTTGTTATGTATATTTTTTGAGTTTTTCATATTCATATGAGTAAACACATTATAACTTAAGGAATGACAATAACATACAACTGAGGCCACTATTAAGGTCTCCAAGGGGGACAACTTAACTCTATTTTAATAGCGAAAAAAATGGAGAAACTAAACACGAATGGTGAAACAAGGTTAGTGGAAAGTTCAAATTGGTTGTACGATTTGAAAAGTTATCAAATATATTTTAATCTTATAGAGAGCTTCTTTTAAATGATTCAAAATTTTGACTTCTTTTCAACAAACTTAAATCTTTTGAAAGTCTGTAATCACGAGTGAATTGGTTATATTGTTTAATATGATTTCAACTTTTATTCGCATTTACCCTTTTATTTTATTGCGAGTCCCTATCATTACTAACAGCAACTGCTCTTATCATATTGAAGATAATGTTATTATGAAAGATTTACGGTAAAAGCTATCGATAAAACTATTTTCAAGCCTTTTGGAATTTGCAACAGAACTCTGCTTTCTGTTAATTAATTAATTAATAAAGAAATAAATATCTCGTGTTAGAATCAACGTAAAATAAAAAGAAACAATGAAAATAGAATCTGTTTATTTCATGATTTTTCAAACCAGTTAGAGAGCAAATTCTTGAGACAGATTCATAATTACCAATTTTAACAAAGTGCTTGAAATCCATCGCTAATTAAAATTTACAAAAAATAAATTTAATCAATTAATACATTACACGTTTGGATTGGTAAACATATTGTATTACTATTTACTCATGTGACTCCAGAAAGATATTTCCACTAACAGAAAAGTCTCAAAACAAATTATCACAATTAACAGTTTGAAAAGACTAAAAGAATTGGCTTTAAAGAGTTTTCATCATAGCTACACAATATAAATGGAGGAAATTATAAATCATTTTGATTTTAAGGGGGAATGAAATATATATATATATATATTATATATATTATATATATATATATAATATAATATACTATATATAATATATATTATTATAATATATAATGAATATATTATAATATAATATATATACTAATTTACTATATATATATATATATATAGTATATATTAATATAATATATTTATTCATATATATATACTATATATATATATATATATATATTATTATATATTTATAATATTATTACAATATATATAGTATATATATTATCAATATATAATATATATAATCTTTATTGTATTGGTGAATTGCTTATAATCAGATATTTTATTTCCTTTATTCAAGTAAGATTTATATAGTATATATATATGAATATATAGTATATATATATATATATATATTAATATATATATATATATATATATATAATATATATATATATATATTATGATAATATATTATATATATATATTAACATATAGATATATATATATATATATATAGTATATATATATATATATATATATATATATATATATATATATTATATATATATATATAAATATATATATATATATATATATATATATATATATATATATAATATATATTATATATATATATATATATATATATATTATATATATATATGTCTTGAGTGCGGTGGGCGTAGGCTGGGGTTCTCTATTGACTTTCTAACGATTTCGTGGCCTCAAAGGCTAAACCATGAATCTGTGGAATATCATCTCGCTAACTCTCTACCTAACGTTTTATACTGTCTGAGACCCAGCTAACCAAGCCGGGGATTCTTTTTCAAATAAACTTAATATCGCCAGCTATTAACGTTCTCTAATTTTCAGACTAAATGGTGGAGTCTGTGTGCATATATAAACATTAACACTCCGTGTAAACACGGTCATTGAGAATCTTGAATCTGCCTAAATTATCGAATGTTCTGTGCTTAAAATCTTTCTCCCCTACTATACCATGTATCTTGTGTTTCTGCTACTGCTCCCCCAACGGAACAGATTTTCACCTCCTTTTTGAATATATTACTACTTCTCACGAGACTGTTACTTCTTTCCATCCAAATGCTGAGATCAATCATATTTAGGTGATTTAAGAACGTTCTCACACTGAGTGGTAGGGGGTCCTTCAATACTGATGGCAGAGAGGAGAGGAGGCCAAAAATTCAGTATTTCTCAACCGATCTGGAACAGGTTAATTAAACGAAACTTTACAAGCATACCAGATCGTCTAACTAATTCTTGAACACGCTTGACATATGTTCACCACCACTCTTTCTCTTTATAAATACACCATTTTCCCTCTTATCGGTAACTCTGACCACAATTGTAGCTCTTACTTTTTAAAAAACTTTTTCTCCAGCAGCTTCCCATGCCCCAAAACGTACTTTACTGGCACTTTATCGGAGCTTAATTGGGGCGTCTGCGTGGTTTCTTTGCTAATACTATGCTTGGGTGGAATCTGCTTTTGACTCGGACGGACGCTTCGGTACCGCTGAAAAGGTAGAGCCGTAATCGTTGAGGGATATAGCGGGTTCAATTCCATCTTCAACAAATCTTTTTCTCCACAAAATCCATGGGTTCGATGGGAATGTTCCTCGCTCCATTCAAGGAGAGAGACATTGCGTATCGGCCTGGAAAAACTCTCGTTCTCCTATCCACTCTATACTAGTTCAGTCTTCTCGAGAATCGTTGCAGTGGCTATTATTCGAAGGCTAAGCGCCTTTCACTAAAAGAAAGTTACAAATATTGGTCTCTCTACGATAAAAATTTATGGCCTCTTGCCAAAAAAATCTCTAATAACTTTGTAAATCTGCCTTTTCTCCACTTATTCGCTCTGACGGTTCTTTTGCTAATTCTCTAACTGAAAAGGCTAATCTCTTCGGGCCTTCCTATTTTCATATAACTCTACCTGACGATTCATGGCATCCCTTCTCCTGTTTTCTTCTCCTATTCTCAGGTTTCTATGCCTTTCCGTGATTACGCATGGATCGGGTGTATGAGATTCTTGAGATCCTGAAAAGTGTCAGGAGGCTAGTGGCCCGGAGCGCTTCCTCCGTGTTATAAGGGAATGTGCTTTCGAGCTGGCCATGTCTCGATCAAGCTACTCCTATGCCTTACATATTGTACATTTCCTCAGATGCTGAAGCGCGCATATGTCCACCAAGTCCCGAAAAGGGCAGCCCTCTGATCCTTCTACTATCGTCCTTAGCTCTCACTTGTATCTATCTAAGATCTTTGATGAAACTCTTCTTAACACTCATTTCCTGGATCATCTGAAGTCTCATTCCTTTCTTTCAGATCATCAGTATGGCCTTCGACGCTCCAGAGGCAAACGAGTAATTACTATCCTATCTTACTAGAGTTATGTCTTCTGCCATTAGGACTATGGGAGTATTGGGTAGGTGGCACTCGATATTAGCAAAGGCTTTTGATCGGTATGGCATTGCGTCGCTTACTCTCTAAACTCCCTTCTTTTGGGTTTACCTCCTTCTCTTTGCTACTCTTGTCAAGTTTTCATCTCTGCGTCGTCCTATCAAGCACTCGTTGAGTGGAAGCGACTTTCTTCCTCTTCCTGTTAATTGTGGTGTTCCTCAAGGTTCATGTTTTATCTCCAACTTTATTCATTCCTTTTCATCAACGATCTCCTCAGCTATACTTCTAACTCTCTGTTCACTCTTATGCGATGACTCAACTCTCCATTCTTCACTCATTTAATCTGCTCCTCTTTTGCATCTAGAGTTGCCCTCTTTCAGCTTCTGATCTATTCTTGCCGACCTGGATGGGATTTTCCAGT
>JABUQX010102997.1:0-10000 GCA_015478945.1 Trachelipus rathkii | reverse complement strand
GTTCCTATTCTTGCAGTTATTCGAGAATGAAGAAGAAGACTTATTAATTATAATTGATTCAACGAATTGTAACCTCTGTATTTTTTATTAAAGTTACATCAAGTTATACCCCAATTAAATATTCGTTAAAAAATATTAATATTAACGAGTTATTCGGATTGGAAGAAGGCAATCATTTCAGTAAATGTTTAGGGGCCTTCATTACTCGCTCTAGGGTGTTTAAATACTCTATATATTTGAAGTAACCTGGATATTTAAAATATTGTTCCTCTAATTATGATTAAGAAGTCTCAATTTGAGACTCCCAGGTTACTGTAAACGTTTGAAAATGTGTTAGGGCTGAAACACTTCGTATTCACTATGGCAAAATTTCTTTGACGTTTTTGATTTAATTACATTTAGAGAGAACATGTGTACCAAATCTCATGGAAAAAATATGTAAAATTTCGAGATATAATATATATATATATTATTATTAGTATATATAGATATATATATATATATATATATATTATATATATATATACTATATAATATATATATATATAATATTATAATATATATAATATATATATATATATATATATAATATATAATAATAATATTCGCAGACCAATTTTTGTCTCAAAATTGGAAAATAAAATGTACATTACCGGTATATTATATTTCTGTCTTTGCCAAGTTTAAAGTTATGCTAACATATATGGCGGATATATCTATCAAAGTTTAAAGTGTTCATATTATTTTTTTGTATTTTAGCAATATATTAATTGATCCTCAATTAGGCTTCCGTTTTTTAAGCAAAATTCGTATTTGAATGTTTTCACACCCGGGCACTGTGTGTTTTCTTCAAGGGTGCCGGAGGTGACAACAAAGTCAAATTGACCTTAACGTATTATCTTTCAATCTGTAAGTTGCATTGACTCTCTGAACGAGAAGCTCAAATTTTAGGTCATAACTTCGCTCGAAATTTTTTGTAGTTTGTTCAATTTAGGCTCAACTTTTGTTAAGCGTTTTAAATTTCCAAAATGTGAATTTCAGATCATTGTTTTAAATAAATTTTGAGTTTTAGCAATAGTTAATGATTTAAAATTCGGTAGTTTGTATATTTGTAGTAGGCCTAATATTTTTAAACCTTGTGTATTGTAAATAAAAATGCATAAAACTAATCGTAATATGCGTACTGTACAATACCGATAATAATGTGGAAGGTCTTAACAAAAGCATGTAATGATTGAATATATATAGTAAAGCTTCTAATTTAAGTTTTTCTGTTGAAATACCTTAATATTTAACTAATCTATAAATATGGGATTTATCAACGGTTATGCACATTATCTCTTCAGCTTCGTTCTCGTATTTTACAAGCTAACCTAGTTAGACATATATATCGCGCTCATATACGTCGCGAAATCTAGGTAGTATTATTTTAGGCTTTTACCTTGATTATTCTCTGTACAAATGTATTACGATATTTATTCAAAACTTTTATAATCTAAATGTAAACATTTGCGTGTGAAATATGGTTTTACATGAATATTGATTAATTGTAGTGGCAGTACCGAGCGCACGTACCCATAATGTCGATTATTTGATTTATGGTGTTACTGTGTCCAGTGTCATCACTTATAGTATTAGGGGTCTGATTGATTCCTACTTAGATTCTGGCGCACGACATCTAATCCTTATCGATTAAGTAGTGTCCTATAGAGGACCAATAACTTCTGTATAACTTTATTTGTTATACTACTTCTGTGAGGAAGATCATAGATGGTATTATCTCCCCTACTTAACTGACTCAGTTTTTTTCTATAGTTTCTTGTCTGACTTACTCAGTGTCCTATTTACTTTTGTTTTTTATTTTCATTATTATAGCATATTACACGTATGTTAAATTTTATCAGAGTTGCATCTAAAATTAGATTTTCAAAGTTTATTCGAGCCTACATAATCTGTTATTGTATATACAGTTAGACTTCTGTGAAATGGAACTATTGATTACATAAAGATAAGAGTTTTTTTTACATTATTGTAGTGTAAAGAATGCTTTTAATTAGTATAATTATTATTTATAGTGGTAGTATATGTTAGTATTTATTACGGGATTTCACTCTATATATACTATATTAATATCTTGACCTCGTAGGTACACATTTTAACCTATACTATATTATTCCTATAATAATCAATTAGGAAAGAATCAATTATCTGTTAGGTAACTTGCTGTATGAAATTTTTCTCTCAGTGCCTATAGACTTAACAATATTCGCGAATAAACTTCTGTGTCTATGTTCGCATCTACCAACTGCTAATGATACATTTTTTGTATTAGAATATTATTGAAGTAGATGCAATTACTTACTATCTGTGTGCTATTATATATATTTGTGAAATATAGTTTTTTTTATATAGTTAATAAAATGATATATATATTATATACCGTTCTTCGATAACATTCTTAATATTTACTACAAATATTATTTATTATATAACTCTTTTATATCTGTTTCCTCCGATCATCTTCTTGTATCTGTATTCTTTTCCCAGATATTATTATTTCGGAATACACACTCATTATTAATAGTACGTAAATAATCATTGGTAAGTGAACCTATCAATAAATTATCAGAATAATATTAATGTGTCTGGGTGGACACACATTTATAATATTATAATATATATATATATATATAATATAATTCTATCTTGTCCATCCTTTTTACTTAATACTAATAGACATGCACTAAAATAAGTCTGATTATAACAATTATGGTAGGTCGAAGACGCATTTGCTCTGCTATTATATATGTATTACTTCTATGCTCGCAAGTTTAGTGGGTTGATATATCGCTATAATATAATGCCGGAATTCGTGTATCCGGTATCAAAAGAGTTTATCTGGTATCATAGTGTATCTAGGTATTTGGTATCTTTGAAATGGTATCTAAGTAAACATAAAGTCGGGACTATAGGATAACATCTGCAAAGGTGACAGTCGGCCTAAGTATGAGTCTGATCCCAGTTGTGTAACTTCGCCACATAGTTATATTCAGAGCATATAGTTCTGGGAAATTCACATATTAATAACAGTAAGTGAAGGTACGTATAGATTGTATATGTCATAGTGCACTCATGATAAAAGGTAAAAAAGATTGTTATTATAGTGATAAATACTTATATATAGATCAAAATGGAAAATCAGTGACTTGTTTATTCTCTATATATATATAATATTTCTTGCTCGGCTATACACTTCTAAGCAGTGATAGTAAATACACCTATAATAACAGGCCCAAACTGAGTTACTTTAGAACGTTGGTATATAATATTCCTTTTTCAATCGGTTAATCATTAATAATTACATAGTCCTACATTACCACTACACTATGATTATGGTGGATAGTATATATTTTAAGCCTAATTACATTGAGAAGTATTAATATAATATTTATGTTGTGCTCAGAAAAGTGTGGTACTAGTACGCTGTACGACTGTACTAGTATACTATCATATATATATAAATTTTTCGTAAAAGATATGAAAAAAGTTGAGATTTCTTGATTCTATGGCTTATATTCCCTATTATAATCACAATCATCATACTGTTCAGTGTGCTATATTATCTAGTATTGAAAAGTTGACTGAACTAATAATTGTACCCTTTAAATGACTGAAGTACCATTATCTTAACTCATACTATTATATTCAACGTTATTAATTGTCTAGTGAAGTCGAATAGAGTTGATAGTACCGATTCACGAATTTTTATAGTGTAATTATATTTGTCAACTGTACTTTAATACACCTGATAATGAAAAATACTGTCTCATTATGGAATAGAACGACAAGTATAAATGGTTCCTTGATGGTATTATGCCGCAGGTCATAGAGAGCAAAGAGTAGATGTCGAGTATGTTGTTTCATTGTTGTAATTAAAATAAAATTAGGTAAAGTGAAATAAATTGAAATCATGTTGTGGAGAGGTAACTCTACTTAGAGACAGTGGATCAACTGACGAGAAGTGTTTAAGTTTTAAAGACTCAATAATAGCGTCAGTGTTTACAATTTTTTCGATTTAAATTTATACTTGTGTCAAGTTTTCTTAAACATTCGTAAAATAATTAGTGATGGTCAGGGATTAAATCAATAAGTGCAATAAAAAAAGCTTGTTGTCTTCGCCTCTCTCCACCCCTTTCTTCTCTTCTTTCGCATGAGAGAGGCTCTATGTCTGACAGGATGTTGGTGATTTTCAAAGCATAAATAAAATATTGTAGTTACTTAGAAGTTATTTCTCTTTTTTGAGCTGCAGCTGAGATATAACATCAACAATCGATTGGACTTAATAAAACAATAACATATAATACCTACTTGATAATGAATGAATCGTTCTGGAGGGCAGGCAAATTAATTAAGTTAATGGAAGTAATGAAAATTGTAGCTATAATAATAATGAATAATGAATAATAATAGATTCGTAAGTAGATTAATAGGATTTGATGGTGTATACCGCCTCCCAAGTAATAATGGGTGGTTTTGGGTAAGAGGAATAATAGTATGAATGAAATGGTTAATTACAGATAGTGGTATTATGATAGAATTGGAAATAAATAATTATATGCGTGAAATGTATTGTATGGGAAATTGAAGTGGACAGAGACTTTGAAGTGAAATTCGACTTGGATATGTAGATGTAGTTCCACATCAAATTTGGGTTATTTGGATGGGTAAATATAGTTTAACAAAACAAGAACCAGAAGAGAATGACTACAGTTAGTAAATTGATATCCAATAATAATAATTTATAAATATATAAGTAGGTAAGAAGGTAGATATAAAGGGAGATAATAACATTAAGATAAATTTAATAGTTAGTGCATATGTAGTGGAATTGAAGAATTTATAATATTATATTAAATATTATATAATATAATAATATATATAATATATATATAATAATTAATATATGATAATATATATATTAAATATATTAAATTAAATTTAATAATAAACCACAATTATATAATATATAATATATAATTAAATTGTATATAATATATAATATAGATAATTATTAATATATATATATATAATATATAATATAATAAATTATATTATATAATTATTATATATATATAATTATAGCTTGGGATATTTATTTGAATTGAATAAGTAGATGTAGAGTATAACAGAGTGATATGATATTTGGCGAAAAGTCAATAAAAAGGTAATATTTAATGAAGTGGTATAGAAGGATACTAGTATCAATATTAATTCACATTGAGAAGAAATATAGAAAACAAATTGTAATATTTAGGTTTGAATTGACTTGCAATCAGGATGGTCTACAGGATTAAATCAAGGGAAGCATCTGTGCCGAGTGCTAGCTTACTGAAATTGAGAATAATCAACATAAGTATATAAATATGATATCAACAACGTGAAAGCGTGTAATAAAAATAAATATACCTCCCAACATGCTTTAAATGAAGGTATGAATTTAGTAATATATACGCTTGGTATATTATTTTTTTCATATTATACATGTTTATTTAATTTGAATAGTATGATTTTTTTGTATGTGTATTGTAAATAATGAAAATTTACACGCACTGGAATTAATAATGAAGGAGGAATAGTTAGACTAGATAAAAGAGTGGCTTGACAATCTTTAGATATATAGTAGACCTATACTTGAGTGATTTGTGTGGTTTTGTGTGGGACCGGTATATCTTACCTGAAGAATACTTTGAAGAGCTCACTCTCCGGGTGAAAGGGCGGTTTTCTGTACATCAATTTTTTCTTTGTTATATATTTTTACAGAATATCGCATCTACCGCTTTATTGCGTGTGTTTCTTAGTTTATTATGTACTGTATCCGAATATCGTTCTGTAACTATGTCAAAAAGTGCCATGCAATTTTTTTTTTCTATATTCTGCAAGACTACTGACTCAATAGTTAAAAAATTATAGAAGTTTTGCAACCTTTATATTCTCTCTATATCGCTCCGTTTGATGAGGTAATATATAATAAACGTACTAAGAGAATGAAAGGTGTTGTGTATAATTACAAGGGATGTTTCTTTCTGAAGTTGATCAGACGGGTCATTTTATGAAACCTTGAACAACTCCACCTATTTCTTTTCTTTTTTCAATTTTCACTCATTCATATTTTAATTACCTCACACCTAAAATCATTTCTTTAACTTTTTTATTGTTATAAAGAATTTTTTCTTAACCAACTCTTTTTTTTTCTCCGTAACAACTCTCACGCACGCACTTTGTTTTGATAATAGCTAGCGTCGATCTTCGCAGATAACAGAACAAAGGAAAACTTACTCATTATACATCTGGTGTGGGTGCGAAACTTCAAGATAATGCTTGACAACAAAGTAAGTGGAGTTCCTGTTGAGTTTGCAGGAATTCGTGTTCACAGCACTTTGGTGTGTTTCGTTTTTGTGTTAATAATCATTGTGAAAACACACTTGATAATAAACATTTGTAATAATGGGAACGTAGTCGTGTATTATAACTTCTTTCGCTGTTAAAAGCTGCCCCTATAACAGTCAACAATTAAAAAATCTATCGAGATTGAATATATTACACAATTACCAGAATGTTTATAAAAAATACCTCAATACCCTGATTAATCAATGGCGATCTTTTAATCCTCACAATACTTACTGGGTCTGCCTATTAACCCTTATCTCTCTATAAAGACTTTTAAATTTTAGGCATTGTATTGGTATTGAAAGGATGTTTTTTTTGTAATAAGATGTAGGTATAAGTGGTTTGTTCCCATTGTTTGACATAAAAGATTATAATGTGTATTATATTATTTTAAAAAAAGATTTTTCATTTATCTCCTCAACTCCATCACCAACCCATCAATATCTCATCATCATCATCATAACCACATGCATTCATCATCTCATCACATCATCATCATCATCATCATCATCATCATCATCATCATCATTATTATTATATTATTATACCCAAAGGTAAATAGAAACTACTAGCCTGAACACATTAGTTCACAAAGGCATTTCCTTCAGATTTGACTGAAAGTATTTTGAAACGATGTCAATAACCTCTTGTTGCTCTTAACAGGGTTCGAAATATGTAAATGGCCAACATTCTGCCATCATCGATCCTCTTAATATGTTTGCGAATGTGTAAATGTCCAACATTCCTAATTCACCGATCCTTTTAACAATGTTAAGAATGTGCAAAGACCCAACATTCTGCCATCACCAATCCTATTTAACGGTGTTGGGAATGTGTAAAGGACCAACATTCTGCCATCACCGATCCTATTAACAATGCTGGGAATGTGTAAACCTTCAACATTCCACCACAGTTGATTAAATATGAAAATCACTTATGAAGTTCTGAAGTAAAGTAATTGCCTGTTTTATAAGCTATAAAAATATTTTTATTATTGTAATAGTGGCAAAAACAAATGAAAAGATCCTAGATTAACTGTTAAGTGTCTTGGGGACAAAAAAAATGTTACACGGATCTCTGGAACTACATCAGGGAAAATCAACAAATTAAAACGATAAAAAAAATATTAATAAAATAAAAATAAAATGAAAAATTATAATAAAATAAAAATAATAAAATAAAAATTCATATCTTAGTAGGTGCAAAAATTGCTTGCACTAAAAAGGGGAGAAAGAATCTGCATCGTTTTGGTCGTTGAATGGGAAATAGGGAATATTAATTGGAATGGGAATAGAAATGGGAATAAAAATGAGAATGGGAACGACAGTATATTTTTAATTTTCATTTATTTCATTTAATTTTTTATATTTTTCTGTTTTTTTTTTTATTATTTGCTTCGTTCGCTGAGTGGAAATGATATAAATTTTTATGTAATTTTTATTTTAAAACTTTCATTTTCTTTTTTATTATTTTTATTATTTTTTCTTGGATTAAATTGCCTCAAATGGGCTGGAAAAATTGGAGCAAAAGATTCTACAATTGAAATGGAAATAATTTTGATTACGTCAATTTTACAACATAAATATAAATATATTCATAATATTATCAATTTAAATATTATTTTATTGTATTTAATTAAAAAGTTATAAAAACCGTTAAACCACCGGTCCAGAAACCGATACTCGCCAAGAAGTTTGACCGGTCTGAAGGTCCACCTCTTAGCCTAAACAAATTTCCAACCAAACATTGATGTAATTTTTGAAAGGCAATAAGAATTTAGAAGTCATTAAAATTAACATGTTTATTTTCTCATTATTATTTTACCTACTTTATCAGTAACAATATATAACATGATGAATATATTATATTTAAATAAAGTTTAATTAATATTCTTAAATCATATTTTTCAGTTTGCTTTTTACTCTATTGACCATGCAAGAAAAAGTATATATTATACTATATATATATATTATATATTATATAATATATATTATATATTATATATATATATTAGTAATACCATCCCTCCCTATACCTATATATATATATATATATATATAATTATAATTATAAATATATATATATATATGATCTTATATATAATATATATATATATATATATATATTATATTATATATAATAATTAACCTACACACCTATATATATATATATATATATATATATAATATATTATATATATAATATATAACATACATATATATAATATATCGTATATATAAAATATATATATATATTATATTATATATATATATACTATATATATATAATATTATATATATAATATTAATATATATACTACATATTATATATATATATATATATCACTATATATATATATTATATTATATACTATATATATATATGAGTATTAATATCTACCACTAACATTATAATTACATATATTATATAATAATTATATATCACTATATATATATATATATATATATATATATCTCGCACACTCCCTTCATATATATTATATATATATATATATATTATATATAATATATATATATATATATATATTTATATTATATTATATATATATATATAATATATATATAATATTATTATATATAATTATAATCATACCTATATAATATATATATATATATATATATATATATTTATCATAATCATTATATCACTAAATTATATATATATATATATATTATATCTCTATATATATTTATATATATATATATAATATATAAAATCTACAATACTACCATCTGAATGATTTCAGAATTTACTAAATAATTTCCTAAATTAACTAAAATTATACTATACTATCACATCTTTATTATAAATAAATTTAATTGTATTCTAAAAATAGAATCGAGGGAGAGTAATTTACAACTTGACTAACTGACACTGAAATCCCTGGCAACATGTCTAAAAAAAGATTTCTGGCTATCTTATTTTTATTCTGGTGGATTGTTTAAAGAAGTAAATGAATGTATGTGAAGTTTTATAAACTTAAATTGAATAAGAACATTGCTTAACCAGAGAAAAAATCAATCCGTGATTTTTATATACACAGCACGTATATTTATAAAAAATAGGGTCACTATAATATATAAATATATATTAATCATATATATTATATATATATATATATATTATATATATATATATATATCACTCACTTATATATTGTATATATATATATATATATATATATATATATATATATATATATTTTATGATTAGTCTAGCCCAAAGAACTATATTCATTTTTAATTATTACTAATTTGCATTATAATTTATAATGCTCAATAATATATTATTATTTCTCTTATATAGTTCAAAAATAAAATTGAATATCCTTCAAAAAATCTCATCGGTAAAATGTTTATGTGAGCGAAATTATTGGATAAATCAATATTCTTATATACGAAATATTTTGAGAATTTAATAATCCATTTAGGAAAAAGGAGAGAGTGACGACACTTCACTTCAGAAGAAGGACTAACTAACTATGCGTCATGTAATTATAAAAAATTTTAAGGTCTACATTTTAAAATTTTCT
>JABUQX010102995.1:47500-48693 GCA_015478945.1 Trachelipus rathkii | reverse complement strand
TAGTGAGAACTCGCCGCAGTCAGATAAATCCACCCTAGAGCTTCACGTTGATCGCAACGGACCCTTCACTATGCATCTCACCAATGTGGGTTCACCTTTGGCCAGTGGCCACTAACCCATACACTCACTAAACCCTCCATTTACTCCTATTATGCACTTTTTCTCGCCCCTGCCAAACTCACATTTCACTCCTCCAAACATTCTTTTGCTGACTCAATCCACTTTTCTTCAGTCCCCAGCAGTCGATTCCAACACACTTTCAACACTTATACATCCCTTAACCAACCGACTACATCCATTTTCCACATGAACAAACCACTAAAACATACTTCATTTATTCCTCATTTATCCCTTTTTCATACCATACACAACTCTGTAATACGTTCATCCTCATTTATCAATCTTCTCACAACCTAAATACGCCCTAAATTTCCATCTGAACAAATTTACTTTAGATCATACTCTTATTCCAGCTATAGTCTTACTACTATACATTAACACAGTACAACTTACCATTCACGCAAGACAAACGCACTCAAGACTAGTCTCTTTACATTCCACCAGGATTTAATTGAAACCACTCCTCCTGCAATTCACAACTACCTACTACACTCGGGCTATCATCCTCCCTTTTCGTCCAACATATATATAATCCTAAATATTTAAACTCAGTACTTGTTCCAGTTACTCACCATCTAGCATAAACTTCACACGAGACTTCCTCACTCATAAACATAACCTTACTCTTATCTACGGGTTACTTTCAAACCATCCTTTTACACACCCTGCCAAATCTCTCTACCAATCCTCTCAAAACTCTCTTCAGATTCACCTCACAAAACCAATTATATAGGCCTATATTATAGTATATTATATATTATATATATAATATAATTATATATAATTATATATTATATATATTATAATATATTAATATATATTATATAGCAATGTATTATTGGATTTTGTAAGGTGGTATAACAAAACTATTGGAGGTATAGTTCGAGGATGGAGGAGGTCAAAGTATTAGTACCTTTATATAAGGTAATGGAAAAAGGTAAGTAAATATATAGGTTAATTAGTTTATATGGTTTTTCTAGTAGAAAGATAATAATGTTATATTTTTGTATCGAAAGAGTGCGTCGAATGTGAAGAAACTAATTTGGGATGAAGAAGCGTCATATCGTTTAGAA
>JABUQX010102995.1:0-27500 GCA_015478945.1 Trachelipus rathkii | reverse complement strand
ACTCGGGCTGCAAATGAGTAATGCTAGTTTAAAAACTTTTAAGAGTGGCTACTAAATTTTTTTTACAGATGTTATAGTATAATATAAGTATATTCTTAACCTTAGAGCAGAAGTACAGACAGAAATAATGATAAGAAGGCACTTCTTTAGAGAAGACAGTTTGCTGCGAATTTTACATGAAACGTGAAAATATCACGAATTTGAAGTAGCTATTTACCAAGCAAACCAATGTAATTGCCAGTTCTTGTAAATATAATTGTGAATCGCTAACCAAAACACAACTTTTTGACCCCCTCATTTTTTGAAAAAAGAAGTCAAAAAATATATATATATATATATATATATATATATATATAAATATAATATATATATATATATATATATTATATATATATATATATATATATATATATATAATATATATATATATATATATATATATATAATATACTATATATATATATTATATATATATATATATATATACTATATATATATATATATATATATATATATATATATATATATATAATATATATAATAAAAAATATATATATATATATATATATATATATATTATATATATATATAAACAAAAATTATTTAGTTATGTTAGATTTCAAAGTTTGAGATAAGTTACATTTTTTATTTAAAATTCTCTACCTAATGTATTTTGATTGGTAATTTGTAATCGCCTCTTTTGTTATTAAAATTATTGAATTATGATACAAAAAGATCATGAGTTTACCGTTTTGTTAAATTTTCGTACATTAAGATTCGTGTATTTGGTAATGTTAATGGAATGATTATATGTTAGAGCATGGAGTGTCAGGGAAAATTTCGATTGTCATGTAGCAGGTCCATGTTTTGTTGATAGAGGCCGCGTTTAAAATCATGGGTTCTCCAAGTAAAGGAATTGCTCAATCTTTGCAGGAATTTTATAGAACATTGGAGAGTTCCATTAGGAGAGAACGGTGGGAATGTTATGTTTAAGGTTTTTTTTAAGAGAAATATCAAAATAGTAAACGTTAAAGTTTTTGGAAAAAATTTTAATGTGTTGAAGAGAAATTATGGTGAGGAAGAAAGAGTTAGAATAAAAGGAGCCGTTAATGGGGATATTATAGTTTGTTGCCCTTGTTAAGCCCTATGTATGATTGTGAAAAAAAGTTAGAGAAAGAAATTTTTTTGAAGTTGGAGTTAGATAAATTATTCAGATTGAAATATGAGGAAGCATATGACGAATTCCGAATCGGCATTCGTATTCGGAGACGGAAAAATGGGTATAATATTTTCAAGAAATAATTTTTTAGATTGAAAAAATTATTGCCAGAAGACGTGCTGAACAATTTTCAAATTAGAGCAGAATCTTTACGATCGTATTCGATGGGAGCGGGACCGATTCAAAGTCGGAATGAAGTCGAGCCAAGTATGATTTCTCGAAGAAAAAAATTTTATTTGAAAATTTTATTGCATAGAAAGAAGTGGCTGTAACAATTTCAAATAGTTTCAAAACCTTAGTCGGAGCCGGAGCGAAGTCGAGCCGACTGAGCCGTGATAATGGTAAATTTTTTTTTTTAAATATTTTAGGAAAAATAATGCCAGAAGACGTACTAAACAATTTTCAAAAGTTAGACCACCTAGTCAATCGGAGCCGAAAAGTTGAATTCGATCCGGAGCAGGAAGCCGATTGAGTCGACTGAGCCGAGCAGTGATTCCGACTGGAGCCGGAGCCGGAGCCTGGGTTTGAATTTTTTTCGAAAAATATTTTAAGAGAAAAATTTATTGCCAGAAAACCTACTGAACAGATTTCAAATAGTGCAGAAATCTTAGTCGGGTCCGGAGCCGAAGTCGGAGCCGGAGCCGGAGCAGGAGCCGGAGCTGGACTGGTATAAATTTTTTTAAAAAAATATTTTTTTAGGTGAAAATTTAATATCAGAAGGAGTGCTGAACAATTTTCAAATAGTGCAGAAACCTTAGTTGGATCCGATTATGGAGCGGGAGCCGGATTCCCAGCCGGATTCTGGGTATAAATTTTTTTCAAGAGAAATTTTTTAGAAGAAAAATTTGTTGACAGAAAACGTGCTAAACAGGTTTCAAATAGAGCAGAATCCTCAGTCGGATCCGGATCCGGAGTCGGAGCCGGAGTCGAAGTCGGAGCACAGTCTAATAATATAGTTAACGCAAAGTCAAGAAAACTACCTTATACTTGATTGTGCTTGTAGTAAGCGTATAGTAGAAACCAACGAACGAACGAACATTCGTGTGCGAAAGAAAACGTTCGTTGGAACATAATGTATTATATTATGTTATATTATATATATATATATATATATATATATATATATATATATATATATATATATATATATATATATATATATATATATATATATATATATATTATATATAGACAGAGATGATTATTTATATATATATATATATATATATATATATATATATATATATATATATATATATATATATATTGCCGTTATAGAAATGGGTTATTTTTATTTATTTATTTTTTACTATATCGTTAAGAAATAATGTATTTATTAATTTTCATTGAGAAAACGTTGCTTTTAAAAAAGATAAATATGAAATAATAGGCCTCCCAATTACTTATTTGTAACATTTGTTTATGGACGAAAATATCAATTATATCGACGCCAGTCGATTTTCATGAAACTTATATGAAATGTTTGAAATGATCTGTGCCAAAAAAACGATATCGTATAAAAAAAAACGTAAAATGAGCCTGAAAAAAGTTATAAAGTCTCCAAATTTCATTTTCAAAGCCCATTTACTGTCAGATGCTTTTAAAAAAAAAAATTTATAGGCAATTTTATAGCAATCCCTTATGTTAAATGAAGTCAAAATAAATTAATTCAATTTTTTACAAAATTTAGAGAGTTGTTTTGATAAATTCCTCAGGTAAAATGTTTTTTAGATTGTAACTCAAAATTATTGTCTTTAATTGTTGACTTTAAAATCGTGGCTTGGCAGGGAATTTAATAAAATTTTATGATTGATAACAACAGGCAACATATTAAATGTTATTTTCTCACAATAAAAAATTACTAAATTCCCTGCTCAATAGGCCTAATGGGTCCGTTTTTATGAGAATCAAGTCTAGGCATGAGAAAATTGTCACCAAATTTGCCGATATTTTTGAAACTTTAATAAATTCAAAAAAAATTATATGTTGATAACATAAAAATCACAGTTTTAACATATTTAAACAAAAAAAAAGTTTGAATTTGATGATGATTCAATATATTTTCGCCATTGATAGGACAAGCTGCGTCATCTGACCCAATTCTGAAGCTTTTTTAAGCTCGAAAAAATATAATAGTATTAAATTATTAATAAAATTAATAACTTCAGATTGGGCAAACAAAATTATTGCACAATTATTATATTTTATATCAAATTAACAAAAGAATTCGAAAAAAAACACCGAAGGAGCTTTCAAAATAGGGTCCTAATAAAGGATTTTGTTTACTAAATTTAGTTCAAAAAAATTCCGCATTATGACGTCATGTGTAAAGCATTTATGAATGGCCGATCCCAGTTTGCTTTGACTATTAGATTAGACTATAGTATTAGATTGTGGTCGGAGCCGGAGTCTAATAATTTTTTTTTCCAAAGAAAACTTTTTTAGATAAAAAATTTATTGCCAGAAGTCGTGCTAAACAATTTTCAAACAGTGCAGAAACCTTAGTCAGATCCGGAGCAGGAGCAGGAGCAGGAGCCGGACCCGTATTTTGTAGCAAATCGGAGCCATGGTATGAATATTTTTCAACAAATATTTTTTTATGTGAAAAATTTAATGCCAGAAGACGCACTGAACAATTTTCAAATAGTGCAGAAACCTTAGTCGGGTCTGGATCCGGATTCGGAGACGGATAATGGGTATAAATTTTTTCAAGAAAAAATTTTCTTAGATGAAACATTTATTGCCAGAAGACGTGCTTAGCAATTTTTAAATAGTGCAGAATCCTTAGTCGGATCTGGATTCGGAGTCGATTGCCAGAAGACGAACCGAACAATTTTCAAATAGTTTAGACACCTTAGTCAGATCCGGAGCCGAAAGTGAATTCGGAGCCGGAGCCGGAGCCGGAGCCGGAGCCGGAGCCGGAGCCTGGGTTTGAATTTTTTTCGAAAAATATTTTTTTAGGTGAAAAATTTAATGAAAGAAAACGTACTGAACAAATTTCAAATAGTGCAGAAACCTTAGTCGGGTCCGGAGCCGAAGTCGGAGCCGGAGCCGGAGCAGGAGCTGGGGCTGGAGCTGGAGTCGGAGCCGGAGCCGGAGCCGGAGCCTGGGTATGAATTTTTTCAAAAAATATTTTTTACGTGAAAATTTAATGCCAGAAGGAGTGCTGAACAATTTTCATATAGTGCAGAAACCTTAGTTGGATCCGGTTCCGGAGCGGGAGCCGGATTCGGAGCCGGATTCGGAGCCGGATTCGGAGCCGGATTCTGGGTATAAATTTTTTCAAGAAAAAATTTTTAGATGAAAAATTTGTTGATAGAAAACGTGCTAAACAGGTTTCAAATAATGCAGAATCCTTAGTCGGGTCCGGATCCGGATCCGGAGTCGGAGCCAGAGTCGAAGTCGGAGCCAGAGTCTAATAATTTTTTTTCCGAAGAAAATTTTTTTAGATGACAAATTTATTGCAAGAAGTCGTGCTAAACAATTTTCAAATAGTGCAGAAACCTTAGTGAGATCCGGAGCCGGAGCCGGAGCCGGACCCGGAGCCAGACCCGGAGCCTGGGTATGAATTTTTTTCAAAAAATATTTTTTTTAGGTGAAAAATTTAATGCCGAAGTCAAAGTAAACAATTTTCAAATAGTGTAGAAACCTTAGTCGGGTCCGGATCCGGATCCGGATCCGGATTCGGAGACGGATAATGGGTATAATTTTTTTTCAAGAAATAATTTTCTTAGATGAAACATTTATTGCCAGAAGACGTGCTGAACAATTTTCAAATAGTGCAGAATCCTTAGTCGGATCCGGATCCGGAGTCGGAGCCGGAGCCGGATTCAAAGTCGGAAATGGAGTCTGAGCCAGAGTATGATTTTCTCGAAGAAAAATATTTTTTTTGGTGAAAATTTCATTGATAGAAGTGCTGAACAATTTTCAAATAGTTCAGAAACCTTAGTCGGATCCGGAGCCGAAGTCGGAGTCGGAGCCGGAGCAGGATCCGGAGCTGGAGTCCGAGCCGGAGACGGAGCCGGAGCCGGAGCCGGAGCTGGAGCTGGAGCTGGAGCTGGAGCTGGAGCTGGAGCCGGAGCTGGAGCCTGGGTATGAATTTTTTCAAAAAATATTTTTTACGTGAAAATTTAATGCCTGAAGGAGTGCTGAACAATTTTCAAATAGTGCAGAAACCTTAGTTGGATCCGGATCCGGAGTGGGAGCCGGATTCGGAGCCGGATTCTGGGTATAAATTTTTTTCAAGAAAAAATTTTTAGATGAAAAATTTGTTGACAGAAAACGTGCTAAACAGGTTTCAAATAGTGCAGAATCTTTAGTCGCATCCGGATCCGGAGCCGGAGTCGGAGCCGGAGTTGAAGTCGGAGAAAGAGTCTAATAATTTTTTTTCCGAAGAAAATTTTTTTAGAGGAAAAATTTATTGCAAGAAGTCGTGCTAAACAATTTTCAAATAGTGCAGAAACCTTAGTGAGATCCGGAGCCGGAGCAGGAGCAGGAGCCGGACCCGGAGCCGGACCCGGAGCCTGGGTATGAATATTTTTCAAAAAATGTTTTTTTAGGTGAAAAATTTAATGCCAGAAGACGCACTGAACAATTTTCAAATAAAGCAGAAACCTTAGTCGGGTCCGGATCCGGATCCGGATTCGGAGACGGATAATGGGTATAATTTTTTTCAAGAAATAATTTTCTTAGATGAAACATTTATTGCCAGAAGACGTGCTGAACAATTTTCAAATAGTGTAGAATCCTTAGTTGGAGCCGGAGCCGGATTCAAAGTCGGAAATAGAGTCGGAGCCAGAGTATGATTTTCTCGAAGAAAAATATTTTTTTAGGTGAAACTTTTATTGATAGAAGAAGTGCTGAACAATTTTCAAATAGTTCAGAAACCTTAGTGGGATCCGGAGCCGAAGTCGGAGCCGGAGCCGGAGCCGGAGCCGGAGCCGGAGCCGAAGCCGGATCCTGGGTATGAATTTTTTTTTTAAATATTTTTAGGTGAAAAATTTATTGTCAGAAGACGTACTGAACAATTTTCAAATAGTTTAGAAACCTTAGTCAGATCCGGAGCCGAAAGTGAATTCGGAGCCGGGGCAGGAGCCGGAGCCTGGGTTTGAATTTTTTTTCGAAAAATATATTTTTAGGTGAAAAATTTAATGCCAGAAAACGTACTGAACAAATTTCAAATAGTGCAGAAACATTAGTTGGGTCCGGATCCGGATCCGGATCCAGATTCGGAGCCGGATCCTGGGTATAAATTTTTTCAAAAGATAGTTTTCTTAGATGAAAAATTTATTCCAGAATACTTGCTGAACAATTTTCAAAAAGTGCAGAATCCTTAATCGGATCCGGATTCGGAGTCGAAGCCCGAGTCGAGGTCAGAGCCGGAGTATGTTTTTCGAATTTTTTTTTTTTTTTTGTGAAAAATTTATTAATAGAAGAAGTGCTGAACAATTTTCAAATAGTGCAGAAACCTTAGTCAGATCCGAAGCCGAGGTCGGAGCCGGTGTCGGAGCCGGAGTCGGAGCCGGAGTCAGATCCTGGGTATTATTTTTTTCAAAAAATATCTTTTTAGGTGAAAAATGTATTGACAGAAGACGTGCTGAACAATTTTCAATTTGTACAGAAACTTAGTCGGATCCGGAACCGGATCCGGAGCCAAACACGGAGCCGGGTCCTGGGTATGAATTTTTTTTTAAAAAAATATTTTTTTAGGTGAAAATTTTTTGAAAGAAGATGTGCTGAACAATTTTCAAATTGTGCAGGAACCTTTGATGGATCCGGATCCGGAGCAGGATCCAGAGTCGGAGACGGAGCCGGATCTTGTTTATAAATATTTTTCAAGAAATATTTTTTAGTTGAAAAATGTATTGCCAGAAGACTTGCTAACTAATTTTCAAATAGTTCAAAAACCTTAGTCGGATCCGGATCCGGAGTCGGAAATGGAGTCATAGTCAGAGCTGGATCCTGTTTATAAATTTTTTCAAGAAATATTTTTTTAGATGAAAAATTTATTGCCGGAAGACGTGCTGAACAATGTTCAAATATTGTAGAAACCTTGGTTGGTTCCTGATCCGGAATCGGAAACGGAGTAGGATTCTGGGTATAATTTTGTTCCAATAAATATTTTTTTTGGTGAAAAACTTATTGCCAGAAGACGCGCTGAACAATTTTCAAATAGTGCAGAAACCTTAATCGGATCCAGCGCCGGATCTGGAGCCGCACACGGAGTCTGAAACGGAACCGGATTCTGGCATAAATTTTTCAAAAAATATTTTTGTACGTGAAAAATTTATTGCAAGAAAGTACTGAACAATTCTCAAACAGTGCAGAAACTATAGTCGGGGTTGGAGCCGGAGCCGGAAAAAAATAATTATTATTTTTCTTTTGGGTTGTAAAAGAAATATATCAAAGGATTGAATTGATTTGGCAGGTGTGTGTAAAAGGAGGGATTTGAAAGTAAACGTAGAATAGAGTAAGGTTATGGTTGTGAGTGAGGACTGTTCTCTGTGTAAAGTTATGTTAGATGGTGAGCAGCTGGAACAAATGTCTGAGTTCAAATATTTAGGGTATATGGTGTATGAAAAGGGAACGGATGATGCAGAATGTAGTATGAAAGTTGTGAATGGCAGGAAGATGGCTGGTGCAATTAAATCCTTAGTGGATGTAAAGGGAATAAGTCTTAAGTGTGCTAGGGTCTTACATGACGGTATGCTATTACCTGTGCTAATGTATAGTAGTGAGACTATGGTCTGGAATAAGAGGTATAGATATAAAGTATAGATATAGAACTTCTGCTGGGGCTACACGGCATTTTGATGGGTTGCTCCTGGGCACAAGATGATTGTTGCGATAAATTTCCAATAATAAGACAAAGAAAAATTTCACTCGCGCCAGGACTCGAACCATCAACAACAGAGTCTCCGTTAGACAATGTACAGGAGGCTCTATCACTAGTCCGATCTGACACTCCAGAAAAAGAAGGTATTTCGGAACAGTTTTCAAATCTCCTGCTTCGACATCACTGCTTTGAAACGGTACTTATTTAAATCCATAGAAGGGAGCTTTTAACCCCCTACTGAGGCTACACAGCATTCTGCTAGTTTGCTCTCGTGTTACAAGAGCAACCAACTAAAGTCAGGCCACGCCGACATGGGAGCATCATTCTTGTTGCGACAAATTTGCAATTATAAGACGAAGAAAAATTTCACTCGCTCCAGGACTCGAACCATCAACAACAGCTTCACCATTAGACAATGTACAGGAGGTTCCACCACTAGTTCGATCCGACACCACAAAAAAGAAAGTATCTCTTTACAGTTTTCAAGTTTCCTGCTTCGATACAACTGCTTTCAAACTCGAAACTTATTTAAATCCCTAGAAGGGTGGTTGGAACTCCTGCTGGGGCTACACGGAATTCTTCTGGGGTGCCCCTGGGTTACACGAGCAACCGACCAAAGTCAAGAAACTCCGACATGAGCGCAACAAGCTTGTTGCCACAAATTTGCAATAATAAAACGAAAAAAATTTCACTCGCGCCAGGACTCGAACCATCGACAACAGCGTCGCCGTTAGACAATATACAGGAGGCACTACCACTATTGCGATCCGCCTCCCCAGTTTGCCCCCGGGTTACAGGAGCAACCAACCAAAGTCAGGCCACGCCGACATAGGCACAGCATGCTTGTTGCGACAAATTTGCACTAATAAGACGAAGAAAAGTTTCACTCGCGCCAGGACTCGAACCATCGACAACAGCGTCGCTGTTAGACAATGTACAGGAGGTTAAACCACTAGTCAGATCCAACACCCCAGAAAAAAGGTATTTCGTTACAGTTTTTAAGTTTCCTGCTTCGATATCACTGCTTTGAAACTAGATACTTATTTAAATCCACAGAAGGATGGTTGGAACCCCTTCTGGGGCTACACGGCATTCTTCAGGGGTGTTCATGTGTTACAGGAGTAACCGACCAAAGTCAAGGAACGCCGACATGCGCACAATATGCTTGTTGCGACAAATTTGCAATAATAAGACGAAAAAAAATTCACTCGCGCCAGGACTCGAACCATTAGACAATGTAGAGGTGGCTCTACCACTATTTCGATCCACCGCCCCAGAAAAAGAAGTCATCTCGAAAGTTTTCAAATCTCCTGCTTCGATGTCACTGCTTTGAAACTCGATACTTATTTAAATCCACAGAAGGATGGTTGGAACCCCTGCTGGGGCTACACGGCATTCTTCAGGGGTGTTCATGTGTTGCAGGAGTAACCGACCAAAGTCAAGGAACGCCGACATGTGCACAATATGCTTGTTGCGACAAATTTGCAATAATAAGACGAAAAAAATTTCACTCTCCCCAGGACTCGAACCATCGACGACTGCGTTGCCGTTAGACAATGTACAGGAGGCTCTACCACTAGTTCGATGCGCCTCCCCTAAAAAGAAGGCATCTCGGAAGATTTCATATCTCCTGCTTCGATATCACTGCTTTGAAACTCGCTACTTATTTAAATCCACAGAAAAGTGCTTGGAACCCCCTCTGGGGCTACACGGCATTTTTCAGGAGTGCTCATGGGTTACAGGAGCAGCCGATCAAAGTCAAGGATCGCTGACTTGCGCACAACATGCTCGTTACGAGAAATTTGCAATAATAAGAAGAACAAAATTTCACTCTCGCCAGGACACGAACCATCGACAACAGCGTCGCCGTTAGACAATGTCCAGGAGACTCTACTACTAGTTCGATCCGCCTCTCCAAAAAAGAAGACATCTCGGAACAGTTTTCAAGTCGCCTGCTTCGACATCACTGCTTTGAAACTGTACTTATCTAAACCAATAGAAGGTTGCTTGGAACTCATATATATATATATATATATATATATATATATATATATATAAAAGTGAAATATATATATATATATATATATATATATATATATATATATATATATATATATATATATATATATATATATATAGTTATATATATATATATATATATATATATATATATATATATATATATATATATATATATATATATATATAAGAATGTTGTCGTCTAAAAAATGAAAAAATTTCCAAATGTTTATTTGTGTTTTTCTAGCATTTCATTTTTTCCTTACATGAGCCGGTGTCGGAGCCGGAGTCGGAGCCGGAGTCAGATCCTGGCTATATTTTTTCAAAAATATCTTTGTTGAAAAATGTATTGCTTGGGTATTCATTAAAAACGTATTAGATTTGTTTTCATATTTGGCAACAACACATATAAAAGTGTAAACAAACCGACGTTTATATTAAATGTTTGGGTAGAACGTAAGGTGGTGTCAGCTATGCTTTTCTCTGTTCAGTAATGAAAGTACTTTTCAGAGATTGTAATTTTTTTTTTTTTTTTAAACAAATTTTCAAGTAAGGTGTCTAAATAAAATTTATTATTACACTAAATTTGAGTATTTTTGTACAAAAATAATTGAAATATTTTAAAAATTAAAGATTTTATGGCAGTTTTTGTGGAAATTCAAAAAAAAATTATTCTCTTCACCCCCCCCCCCAAAAAAAAACGAATTTATTTTTGTTTTGTTTTCATAAAATTAAAGAAACCATAGCTGTTCATCAAAAATACATTTACTTTTATCGGTTTGAAATAGTTAAGATATTGCTATTAAGTCTGTCTTTAAGACTTAAGGGTTAAATAAAATAGAAAATGAAAAGTTTAGTGTATATATATAAAAACATTACATGGTTAAACACATCGAGCGTACTGGGTAGGCCAGGGTAGTAACAATCTACCAGACTACCACCATAACAGTAGTAAAGGTCCAGTGATCGACCGCATCCAGATTTGTAGTTAAATCTGGCAGCCTGTCGATCTATAAATACCATTTTTAGCGACTTTCTATTACTCAGCTACTTTCCTGAACCTTTTTTTAGCTTTTTTCTGTTAAATCTGGCAAATTATCGCTAAATTTTATGATATTGGCACTTTTTAACTTTTTTTTTGGTATTTTTAGCATTTTTGGTATATATTTTTAGCGACTTTTTAGTACTCAGCTACTTTCCTGACCCAATTTTAGCATTTTTTTCTTTAATTCTGGTAACCTATTAGTTCATTTTTACGATTTTTGCAAATTTTTAGCCTTTTTCATATATTTTTACACTTTTAAACCACTTTCTAATAATACTCAGCTACTTTCATGAGCCTATTTTTAGTTTTTTTTCTGTAATTTCGTTAGTTTTCCTGTTAATTCTGGCAACCTATTAGTAAACTTTATGATTTTTGGCACGTTTTTGCATTTTTGATACATTTCTGGCACTTTTTAGCCTTTTTGATATATTTTAAGCATTTTCATCTCCATTAGGCACTTTCAGGCATCTCAGGTACGTCCCCTAGCAACGGATGCGATAACAACCGTTAGGCTTAAATACAAACCCTTAGCAAAAGGGACATAACAGTCATTAGGCTTAAAAACATTCCCCTAGCAACGTTAGTCCCAGCAACTGTAAGACTTAATTTGAATCCAGCTCCGTTCGTGAGTCATTTTAACAACATAGATTGTTTTTTTCGTATGACTTCACTTTATTAACCGACTTCATTCGCGCGTTTGAGTTCATTAGCCTGATGCCGGCAGCCCATCACCGACCGTCTCAAATTTGTAAAACATAGATTGCTAATATTTTTATTGTAGTAAGTTGGTCATTTTTTACATATTTTTTTTGTCAATTAAATTTTATTATTTTCTTATTTATTTTTATTTTTATTTAAGAAGGTATATTGTTTTAATTTTATTATTTTCATTGAAATATTTATATTTATTTATTTATTTACATTTTACATATTTAAAATTTTAATTTTTCAAAACTTTAATATTTGTAAAACTATTATAAACTTTTCTCTTTGTTTAATTTTTCTTTTTTTTACTTTACTGATTTTTAATTATTATTTAAAACTTATTTTCAAAACTTTAAATTTTTATGTTTCATTTTGAATTGGGTCGTGTTTCAAAACTAATTCAATTATATTTTTGAATGGTTACTGTTTAACAATTATTATTTAATAAGTTTCAATTTACAGTGAGAAATATCTGACGTTCTAATAGCTAATACTCCTTAACTGTCATTCTATTTATTTAAAATTGATTTTTTTTTCAATATATTATTTTTGTTAAAACTTTTAAATTTTATCATTTAATTCTTTAATTATTTTCCTTTTTTTTATTTATGTTTAATTTTTTTATTTTAATTTTCTTTTTTTTTATGACTTTTTCTAGTTTTATTTAAAATTTGTTAAACTTTTTATTTTCATAATTTAAATCTCTTTATTGTACAACTGGCCATACAATACCGGCTAAAAGCATCAGAGATATGGACTACAAATTTTTTCATTTTTATGTTATAACTTAAAAAATTTGGTTTTTTACATACCCTTAACGCAGTAAAATCAGTAGTAAAGCAGTAAATCAGTAAATCATTAAAAGCAGTAAATCAGGTGAAATCAGCTAAAATCAAACAAGCCCTCCAGGTCACCTCCTACCCATCCTATGATCTAATTGAACTCTATCTAGGAGCTCATTGACCTATTGACTCTATTGATCTATGATCTTGATCAACAGTCGATATTTTGTATATACAAAAATAAATAAAACAACACAAAACTTTATTTATTTTTTTTTTTTCTTTAAACCTTTCTGTTTTTTTAAAATGTGTCTGCTGTTCATGTTTTTTAATAACTTAAAAAAAATTTTGACATTTTTTACATTTACCTTAAAGGCAATAAATGCAGTAAACAGTTAAATCAGAACAGCCCCGCCATACCCTTCTTACCCGATCAGTGATCTTAATGATCTATTTGAATCTGTGATTCAGTCATAATTTTCGTAATAACATACACAAAACTTATTATTCGTTTTTTGTATTTCTTCTGCTATTAAATATTTTGTTTTTAATAAAAAAAATTATTTCTTTAGGTTTATAAACTTTTTTAAAAATTTGCACTTTTTTCAAATACCTTAAAGCAGTAAATCAAGTAAATCAAAAGAATCAAAAATAAAAACACAAAACAACTACCAGCCACCCTCCTACCCTCCATGATTCAGTTTGATCTATTTTGATTCTAATTGACCTCTATTGATTCAAAGGTCATAGTTTTGTATACACATAACCCAAACCTTTTTATTTTGTTGGGTTGTTGATTTCTTTAATATTTTGTTCTTACTCTAAAAAAAAAATTATTCTTTTATATTTTAATTTTATAACTTTAAAAAAATTTGCCTTTTTACTTAAATCAGTAAATGCAGTAAATCAGTTACAACATCAAACTGCCCCTCCATACCCTCAGACCCTTCTGTGATCTATTGAAGTCTATTGATCCAACAAGAAGTTTCTATAACTGATCATTGTTACCTTGGAACCTTAAAATAATAACGTTTCTTGAATAACTTTCTATTTGTATTTTCTTAAGTTGTTTATATTAACACTTTACGAATTTTACAAAAATAGTTGTATTCCTTTATGTTTATAGACTTCTAAAAAATTTGCCGATCTTTTTACATACCTTTAAAGCAGTAAAATCCAGTAAATCGAGTAAGATCAACACTGCGCCTCTCTAGACCCCTCATTAACCCATCCAGATCTATTGGTCTATTGACTCTATTTTGATCTATCCCGATCTAATTATGTAAAGATTTTCTAGTAAGTATAGTGAGTATAACATATCTCAGAAAAAACTTTTATTATTTTTTGTTTTGTTTCTTGTTAAAACATTTATTTTTTACTATTAAAATTTTTTTATTTTGTTTTATTTGTTTAGAAAATTTATATATCCTTAAAAACACTTCTTGTACTGATAATACTTTCAGTAAATTTGCATAATTTTCCTACCTGTAGTTTGTAATTCAGTAAATTCAGTAAATCAAACAGTAACCAGCCATCGCCTCCCCATCCCACATACGATCTATTGATCTATTTGACTCATTGATCTATTGATCTATTGATTTCCAATCATATATGGTATAACAAAAACAAAAGTTTATTTATTTTTGTTTTTTTTTCTTTAAACTTTTCGTTTTTAAGAAAAATTTTTATTTTATTTGATTCCACTTTTTGAAAGGTTATAAAATTATTTTGAGATAAAGTAAAATTTTCTTTCTTTTTATGCGAATATCTTCAAAAAATTTAGTACATTTTACATACCTTAAAGCGTTAAATCAGTAAAAAATCAGTAAATCAGATCACCCTCCCCACTCCATCTCCTTCTGAATCTATTGATCCGTATATGAATCTATTGGATCTGATTGATCTTACCTCGATATAAAGTCCATATTTTGGAAAACCAGCTCATAACACCAACAAAAAACTTTTATTTATATTTGTTGTTTTCCATCAGTTTATTCCAAAAATTTAAGAGACAAATTAATAATGTTTAAACTATAAAAAAAATTTGCAGATTTTTAATACCTTAAATTGGAAGCGTAATCAGTAAATCAGGTAAATCAAACTGCCCTCCAATCCACCCTACGTCACCCTTCCACTGAGTCTATTCGATCAGCTCCTGCATCTGATCTACTTGATTCAAGTCATATTTGTATAAACATAACTAAAAACTTAGTATTTATTTTCTCATTGTTACGAGCCAACTTTATAGTTATGATGCATGACGTCATATCTGACTATTGATTCCGAAGTTCATATTTTGACATAAATGGACACAAACTTTATGTATTTTGGTTTTGTTTTCTTTAACATTTTGTTTTTTACAAAAAATTTTAGTCTTTAATTTATAAATAAACCCCGATCATTTACATATCCTAAAGCAGTAAATCAGTAAAAATCAGTATACCAAACTGCCTTCCAGCCACCTTCCTAGCCTTCCATGATCTAATCTGATCTGATTGATCTATTGATCTATTGATTCTATTGTTTCAAGTCATATTTTGTTATAACATATCTCAAAACTTTTACTTATTTTGTTTTATTTCTTTAAACATTAGTTTTTTACTATAAAATTTATTTATTTTGGTTTTATTTGTCTTTAAAACCATTTGTTTTTACTAAAAAATTATTTAAACTTTTATTGTTTATAACTTAAAAAAATTTTGCATTTTTACATACTTAAAGCCAGTAAATCTGGTAAAATCAGGGAGAATCAGAAACAGTATATCCGGGTTAATTCAGTAAATAACAACAACCTCTTTATTCAACCCTCCTCCATCCAATGATTATTGATTACTTATTGCATCTATTGATCTATTTGAATCTATTGATCTTTTGGATTTCAAATCATATATTGTATTAACATAACACAAAAAACACTTTTATTTATTTTGTTTGGTTTTCTTTAAACATGTTTTTCTATAAATTTATTTTTTTTGTTTATTTTTTATATAAAAATTATTAGTGTTGAATTTTGCTTTAACCATTTTGTTTTTACTAAAAAAAATTTATTCTTTTTATGTCAATAACGTAAAAAATTTGATTTTTACATACCTAACAGCCCGGTAATCAGTAAATCGAGATAAATCAACTGCCCTTTCATACCCTCTACACTTCCATGATCTATTGATCTATTGAATCCTATGATTCATTTGTCATGTTTGGTATTAACATATTCTCAAGCTTTGTATTTATTTTTCTTCCAACATTTTTAAAACATGTTTTAACTAAAAAAAATTGTATTTCTTTTCCATGTTATTCTTTAAAAAAAATTGTTTTTAACACGTTAGTACTAAAGCATTTAAATCAGTAAATCAAAACTTATCCAGCCACCCCCCCCTCCAACCTCTCATTGAGTTATGATCTATTGAATTCTAGTGATGCTATTGATTCAAGTCATATTTTGTATAACATATCGGAAACTCTAAAAAACTTTATTTAGTTGTTTGGTTTCTTAAACATTATGTTTTTTCTATAAAAAAATATTTATTTTGTTGTATTTGCTTAAAATATTTGTTTTACTAAAAAATTAGTTCTTTTTTTATGTTTATAACTTAAAAATGGGCCTGTTAACATACACCTTAAAGCAATAAAATCAGTAATTCAGTAAATCCAACCACCCTCCCATACCCATTCCATGATCCTTATTTGATCTATTGATCTATTGATTAGTTATATTTTTTTTCATTG
The DNA here is from genome assembly GCA_015478945.1 of Trachelipus rathkii. Classification (NCBI taxonomy): domain Eukaryota; kingdom Metazoa; phylum Arthropoda; class Malacostraca; order Isopoda; family Trachelipodidae; genus Trachelipus; species Trachelipus rathkii. The sequence continues at coordinate 11,169 of JABUQX010102995.1, read as the reverse complement.
TCAGTTTTGTATAACATAACACTCAAAATTTATTTATCTTGTTTATTAACTTAAATAAATTTTGCATTTTTCCATACCTAAAAAGCAGTAAATCAGTTTTAAAATCATTAGTACCATACTACCCCTCATTCCCGTCCATGATCCTATTGATCTATTGATCTATTAACTATCGATCTATTGATTCAAGTTCATATTTTTTATAACATAACACAAAAAACTTTTATTATTTTGGTTTTAATTAAACATTTTGCTTTTTTTACTATAAAAATTTTATTTATTTGATTGATTTTGCTTTAAAACATTTCTTTTTACGAAAAAATTTATTCCTTTTTATGTTATAACTTAACGGAGGATTTACATACCTTAAGCAGTAAATCAGTAAATTCAGTAAATTTAGTTAAAGCAGTAAATTCAGAGTAATTTCCAGTAAATCCAAAACTATCAACCAACTTACCCCTCCTTACTCTTTCAATGATCCGTATTGGATCTATTGATCTATTGAGCTATTGGATCTATTGATTTATTGGATTCATGTCCATATTATAAAGTATTCTTTTTGTATAACATAACAAAACTTTTATTAGGTTGTTTTGTTTTCTTTAAACATGATGTTTTTTTAAATATTGAAAAATTTAATTTATCATTCTCTTTGTTTTACACACACACATTTTTTTTACTAAAAAATTATTCTTTTTTATGTATAAAACTTAAAAAATTTGCATTTAATACCTTAAGCAGTAAATCAGGCCAAATCAGTAAGCAAGTAAAACGGGTAATCGTAATCGAAACTTCATCCAGACTACGCTCCTACCTCCATGATCTATGACTATTGAGCTATTGATTCTATTTGATCTATTGATTCATGTCATATTTTGTACAACATAACACAAAAAATAAAATTCTTTGTTTAGTATTGTTGTTAAATGTCGCGTGTTGTTTTGCATTTGTTGCCAGTTGTTGATTGTTGTGTTGAAATGTTAGTTTGTTGTTGTTGTGCTTGTTTTTGCTTTTGTTGATGTTGTTGTTGGAATGTTGTTGTTGTTTGTTGTTGGTTGTTGTTGTGTTGTGTTGTTGTGTTTGTTTGTTGGTTGTTGTTGTTGTTTGTTTGTTGTTGTTTGTTGTTGTGTGTTTGTTGTTGTTAAAATATCATTACGGGTTCAAGGTTAAAATGAAAATATAACACACTTTTTTCAAATATCTCTAAAATTATTCAATGTTATTTTGCATTCACATTGAATGATTGAAATCTTAAACCAAAAAATACATTATCATCTACCTAACTAACATATACAAAGCATCTCGTTAACAAATGTAACTAAATTAAAACTTTCACTTTACCCAGCAGGAAGGACCACATGTAGCCAAGGTCTCAATCCTTTCTTATAACACACAAACCGACTCAAAAATTTTATTATATTAATATATTTAGTATTATTATTTATATTATTTATATTAGTATTATTAATTAGTATTTATTAATTTATCTATTTTATTATTATTAATATGTATATATTATATTACTTATTATTATATTTAATTATTATATTATTATATATTATTTATTATATATATTTATTTATTTATTATTATTATCTTTATTATTATTATTATTTATATTTTATTTATTAGTTTTATTATTTTATTATTTAATTATTATTATTATATATTATTATTATTTTTAATTATTATTATATATTATTATATCCAACTATATATGTTTATGGAACATAAAACAAAAACCTTAAACACACCATTACCACAAACACGCACACAAAACACAAACACACACAACACACACACCACACCTATAATGAAAACATAAATTTATAGACACTTTTACTTTAATACATTACCCATGCAATCTCGTATACTTATGAATCACATGGACTTGCTATTTCTTAGGTGATGTAAAAGCAGATTGTGTAAACATTTTTTTTTTAAGCGTCGTGGAAAGATATTTATATTTTTCCCATTTTTAAATAAAACATTCCATAAATCACAAAGAGTGATATTACGTTGCTGTGTATACTTTTAATTTATATTTTGTAAAAAAAAGTTAAATTATTTATTTTATTTTTGAAAGCCTGGAACTCGAAAGGGGATTTACCCCCAAAATGGGTTTTTTTTATCCTAGATAGGTTTTTAAATAATCGATTAGATCATTTTTGATGGTATTCAATAGATTTAACTTCATGTTTTTTTACCCCTTATATCGATGTTTAAATCATCTTTCTAAGTGCTCTGGTTGATTGAAAAATATAATCGAAGAAAATTATTAATTAACATTTTGTTGCGGATTATTATCGCCGTAGTTCAAAGTGTAATATTGGAGGGAATCTTACGAAACGGGAAAGTGACTTCCTGGAAATTGGTCAACACTGAAAAAAAGAAAAAATAAAAAAAAAAAAAATAAATAAAAAAAATTAAAATAATTAAAAAAAAAAAGAATATATATAGATATATATATAAATATAGATATAGATATTATATATATATAATATATAGATATTTATATAATTATATAATATATCTATATATTATATATATATATATATTTTATAGTATATTATTATATATATATTATATATAATTACTTATATATTATAATTTAATAATTATAATATATTATATATATTTTTCTTTTTTTTTAATTTTAATTTTTTGTTTTTTTTTCAGTTTTTCCAGTTTCCAGGAAGTGTCACCTGTTCCAGTTTCCGATGGTTCCTCCACAAATGATTACACTTGGAACGTACGGGCCCGGATAATTATGAACATTAGTAATATAATTTTTTTCTTTCGATTATATTTCTTAGTGTAACAAGTCAACCATAGCACAAATTTGGGTTCCATATTTAAGGAAACACATCGATAAATCGATTAAACCATCAAAAATGATCGTATCGATTACATTTTAAAAACCTTTCTAGGAATAAAAAAAATAAACTCTTGGGGGGTAAATCCCCCGTGGTTGTCAGGGCTTGCAAGAATAGAATAAATAACTAAGTGTTAACAAAATTATGAGATAAACTAAGAGTTAGATAGAAACGTAAAAAGAAGATAACAAAAGGAAGTTAGATTAAATATGGAAAAAAGATAAAGCATCCAACGACGCTTAAAAAAAAAATTGTATACAGCATCTGGCTGACATCATAGAAAAGGCGGTTCATGTTGGATCAGGAAGTTATACGATGATGGCGATGGAGGGAGATGTATTTAAGGGTGTAAGATACCGTTTTTTCGGCGATTTTTTTTTTTTTTAGGATACCCACAATTTATCTAGGTTGGAAAGGGTATCTTTATAATTAAACTACAATTCTATTAGTCTAATCCCCCCCATAACTTCCAGTAGGATTCCAGTAAGAGTTTTCTTCTGTGTAATCTTTTTGGATGTATGAAGGAGTGCGATGTGTTTGTGTTAGTCGTCGTATGTGTGGTGTATGTGTGGCAACGATAGTATGTAGGTGGAGAAATATGATTGTCATTGTCAACTTCTTATATCGTAGTGTGCTGGTTGTGATAGTGTAGTGTGCTAGTGATTTTAAGCGTAGGACTGTAACCAACACATTGAACTTGACTTATTACCATGTGTGTTGTTATAGGGTATTCAAGTATATCTGCCCTTACATTAGCTAGCGCGTTCCACAGTCAGTAAGCCTATCTATCGGTGTGTTAGTTTGTACTGGTACTATGTTCTAAACATATATAGTATTAAGACAACAATGACTTCTCATCACACTATTTCAATAATGAGAATATATACAATACTAAGAATGAGATAAATCATAATTAATGAATAATTCCAATACATGTAACTACTCAATAACTTAACATCCAATATATATAATAATCATAGATTCTCAAAAGAGCGTCAATTATATCTCATAATAATTAATTACCCTTACATCATTAACAAACATATTATGAACTTCACAGCTAATATATCATAATAAATAATCTAATAAAATATTACATAAAATTAGTAATAATAATACATTTTAATATTATTTATTGATATATATATATTAATTATATAACTTATAGATCTATATACAAATTATAACTGCAACCTAGATGAGAGTTTAATAACTCGAACTAAAGAAAATCGAATAATTTTGTGCTTTTAATATATTAATAAAATAATCTTACTTTAGATAAAATATAGATTAGATTACCTATTAACTTCTAAATAAATATATACTACAAGTGTCATACTTAATTAAAGGCTATATATAATAACAATATACATTTAATATAATATTAAATATAATTTTAACAACTGTCAAATAATAAATAATAATATATAAATAATTATAATATATTATATGTAATTATAATATTATATTAATATAAATATATAATATATTATAAATATAAATATAAATAATAATTATAATATTATATATATTTTGAAGTCATAGTGTGTATGTGTGGTTTATAGTAAGATTCATACTGATTAGCTATATAGTACGAGTCATTCTGATATCTGGTAAGGTTGAAAGTTTAATATAGTTTTAGTTACTATATAGTTACTTACGATATAATAGTACTGTATTGTTAGTTATTAGAGTTATTAGATATGATATATGTATTTTTGCTGATCTATAGATTATTCTATATAATTACAATGTTGGATCAAAGACCATAAATAGTAGAAGTAGTTATTGAGAGAGTAAATGTACCATCTGAGCTTCTAAAGCCTCACCTCTGTTCGTCATATTATAGGTCTATATAGAGCTCCATTACGGTCTTTGATTGATACTATTACGAGCAATCTACTAAACTCAACATCAGTACTGATAGCAAACTAGCATACGACTACGCAACAGCGTAGCTGAAAACTCATACCACATCACAATCCAACAAACTCAGGCAATGCTCCATTATACGCGCGGAACGAAGGGCGTATCCACACACCCGACGAACAGCGAAAAAATCAACAGAACGCTACTCAAGCGTTAAACCAAGACCCGGTATTATGACCAGTACCAAACACCAAAGAAATATAGCAAAGAAGCTCTCAAAAACCATAACAAGAGAGTATAGAGGCAAAATACAAGAGAACGATCGAACTGACGTACTAACACGCTACGTTGCAGACGAGATATCACGATCCAGCAGCGTTGAGCAGCGACGACGTAACGACACATACACTACACCAAATCAACCAATATCATAATCTAACATACTAACTATACTTAACTATAAGCATACAACAGATCACTATCATACATACTTATTACATTAACAAAACAAACGTATATTCATTTATATTATTATTATTATTTCAACATATACATATCTATGATTATTCAAACAACTGCCAATACATATGATGTCAACATACAAATCGCTATGTACTATATTCATCTATACTCACGATCAAGATAGCAGAATCAATTCCACAAAGACAAAGGAGATCTAGATCTGTTTATGTGTTATGTTGTACAAATTGATCGATGAACAATGACAGAATCACCTGTTAGATAGGATCTCGCTTATTTTTGATTCTAACGCCTCCGACTCGCATTTAGCTTATCCGCCGTAGGTTAGATCATGGAAAGTTGCTTCGGTCACATCCTACGTGGTCATGGTAGCTACGAATGATATCAGTTCGATGGTGTTATAGATTTTATAGCGCTAGTTCTGACTGCCTTGTACTCAATGAGTATTGCTTTGAGTTTAGAAGCTGCATTTGGTTACGAGGTATCTGATAGGTGACTCGATAATGCTTACATCGTATTGACGTTGAGTAACTGTATCATAGAACACTTACACCCTGAACAGTCTACTACACTTCTGTATATAGCGGGTCTACCCCATACCACGCTAACAAATAAAATGATATTAAAGGATTAATACAAACATGCGCACGAATTGAATAAGATACTGTATATATACTTAGGAGAACAGACATAGATGAATATGTGTAAAGAAAACAAAACGATCGAATAGAGAACGGTAGATTGAAGATTGGTGTATTTTCGTGTCATACCATATAACTGATAGATCCATTAGTAAACCCTACTCAGTGAATCAAGTAGATCGAATAGATTCAATAGCTCAATAGATTCATAGATCAATAGATCATGGAAGGGGAGGAAGGGTAGTTGGTGATAGCTTTTGATTTAGGCTGAGTCCTCTTATTTCGAATTGAAGATGTGACTAGTGCGATATTATGCATGGAATGCCCATTTAACTGAAGGAAGCATGAGTACATGAGATAGTTAGTGCAATGAAGGAGTATGTGGAAAGGAATAGCAGAATGATGGATGGTATGGAAGTTAGAGTACATGGTAAGGAGAGAATAAGAATAAGTGGATATTTGAGTAAGAGAGGAACAATAGAATGTAGTTAAAGCATTCTCAGAGTACCGGGAGTTTCTAAGCTCACCCGAATGCAATTTTATAGTGAAGACACACGGATGCTCGTTTAAAGTTAGCTATAGATACTCATAAACATATTGATATTTATAGAAAAGTGTTATTGTGTTATGTTATACAAATATTGACTTAAATCTGAAATAGATCATAGCTTTTATTAATAGTTATTGAATAGAGATCTGAATAGCCACAATTAAAAACCTAGTAAGAGAAAGAAAAAACTTAATAAATAAATAAATAAAAATTTCCTATTGATTTACTTGATAGTTAGCTGACTAATCTTACAATTATGTTGATATGTATTATATACTAGTGACCACCTTGATTTAAGATGTCAACATAAACAAAATAAATAACACATGATTTTGATCATGTATACCATGTCGATATACCAACACATACCATCTACCCTGGAACATCACATCATGTGATCATATATATCAAGATCTATAGATTCAGATTATAGGTCAAAATCTTTTAGCTCATAGATGTGATAAGAGCGTGTTTACATACCCGTAAAGCAATAAATCTCACTAATATTCAAACCCCACTATCCAACCTCCTTCCTGACCATCTGTGTATCTATGATCTATATTGTATTAGTAGTCAGTAGAGTTTGATTTATCTACATACGATGATTTTTACTGATCTCTGTAATGTATATCTAGCCAACTAAATTCAGCTTAAATCTCATTGTTATAATGCTTAACCACCATACAACAATCCAAGAAAGTCCAGGCCTCACCTTCTTCCTGTCTTCATCCATGTAAATACTAATTCGATATCTATAAATCTAGAAGTCATCTATTGAAATTCTAAAATACACATAAATTGAGTAAATAAATTGTTATTTTTGAGATAAACAATCATACATATTAAAAAGCAGTACCTCATAATATCACATAACATCAACAATCGTTTATTTGATGATGATGTTTACTCAAACAAAAATAAGTGTACTATGCCAATGTCAGTGTGAACTCGTTCTACTATAGTATGATCATCAACAGTAACTCAATGTAGATATATACCCACAACGTGACAAATGGTAGCACATCGTTAATAGCAGGTAGATGAGAGTCGTCGTGCTTAACGGAACAGGTTAGGGGTACCTACATTACTTAAGCACTCAGTGTAACTTCGATATACTATACTGTAAGGTATGTTATAAAGGCATAACATAGTATCAGTATTATAAACTTATAAAAAAGAATACCTATAATACTTACTTTAGTGAACTTAAAATCATCGCTGTATATGTTTTACATTAGAAGTGCGTGTTAAATATATTAAATACAATAAGATATTAATAAGCTATCTGGAGATAACTCGTTAGTACTAAATTATCATTACAGACTCACATACTCGAGTAGATCATATATATGACTTCCATAGTGAGCGATCATGGAAGGGTATACGGGAGTATAGGGCAGTTTGATTTACTGATTTACGATTTACTGCTTTAAGGATGTAAAAAATGCAATTTTTTAAGTTATAAACATAAAAGAATAAATTTTTAGTAAAAACACATTGTTTAAATAATAACATTTGGAACAATAAATAAGACTAACATATGAGTCTCTATTACCCAACTGATACTAAAGAAAACAATAATGACAAATAAGATTCACATATTAGATTACACATTCTTCAAGCAAGTAGATTATAACTAGATAATAACAATTAACAAATGAAATTAATCACACAAGCTTTAAATCACCAGATGTTAATAGTATGCAACTAACAAACATATTGATTTGAATATCCAAAATCACATAAACCTAATGCATTCTAAAGTATTTCAAGCATATAGCATCATACATAGATCTTATGCGTGTATCTTACCTAACACAAGTAAACATTTAAACTAAAATGTCTGGCGATACAGTGTAGTTAGAGTGATATATGATCAACTGAAGTGAGTACGTCTAATTTGACTATAATAACATAGATTACCTTACTGATGTCACATAGATTATAACTCAATTCGATAATTCGTAAACTAGTAATATATACTGCTGAATGAAGGTAATGATGAAACGATACAAATTAGTATCTTAAGTATGACCTATAACCATCAACTTAAACACACACAAAATGAATTTACTGTTACGTTTATTTAACAGTATTACCACACTTAACCCTGCTAAATAGTTGCATTTAATAACATCAGTAATGCATAAGACGATCAACCTAATATCTACATACTTATTTTCTAATGCTTATCTCTATAAGCGGTATTAACGTAATAATCTATCATTATCGTTTAAGTACTGCCACTTAAAAAGATAGAGTATAAAGATTTTGAGAATGTTAAACATTTACCTCATAATCTCATATCACTACATGTGGTCTATATTAATACAATGAGAATCAATTAGTATCTAATAGACAAATCAGATCGATGGGAAGGGATAGCGTCTAAGTGCCTTATGAATAAGCAGTTTCCTATACGATTTAACTAGTATATTACTGTAACATACTGCGTTTAGGATATGTCAGATATCGCTAAAGATATCTTATATGAAGTAATAAATGTGACGAATAAAATTCAAATCTCCTTAGCGATCAACATTACATACGAATAAATGAGAGTCTTAACAACGAAGATATTAACAATAACCTCAACAAATAATTCCAACTAGATTGTTCTTGTGTTATGTTATACAATAATATGACATTATTAGACTCAATAAATCTAATAGTTAAACTCAAATAGACTACTAAGTTTTCCCTAGTCTAAAAAATCTCTATACACATTAGCGATCTCTGATGATGAACTAGGTAGAGGTAGAGAGTAATGATCAACTTAACTGTACTAAAGTCTTTAGGAGTAACGACATCTTACGCTATATTCACTACCAATAAATATGACTATATGATTATACAAAGTTCACGATTACTCTGAACACCAGTGTACAAGTAACTACCATTATACGATATCACAAACGTAGACACTAGTTTCCACTTGGTTTCCGAAAGCATACATACTAGCGATGCATTTAACGTGTAGAGTGCTGTGACATTGGCACGCGGCAATAACACTTTATTCTCGAATATACATAGATGTACTGATCCGATAACTCTCATCTGACTTTACCGGGTATCTTAGTCAAATACTAGCAAACCTTGTATGTTAATAAGTATGTCTAACAGTACAACAGAGTTATAATAATTATCTATTTAGCAGGGAGATAATACATAAATATAGAGCATCCTAAAAGAATTATAACTCAATAACCTATATCCCAAATAAATTACGTCTTTTTAGACTCCTATCCATCCCTTTCATGAAAATGATATCATTATAGCTCTTTTATAGACATGTACCAAATGAATATATGATAGTACTGTTCCAGTGCATTTCGTCATAAAGTGATTCGACATTAGATACAATAGATCACATATATTGATCATATTGACCTGCATGAGTGACAGGAATGAGGGATGAGGTTCGAATGTTATAAGCAATCCGCCATTCGTGTATGCTTACTATATAGGAGTTTAGTGTAAATGACAACAATGTCTAATACTCTGGTTTTAGGAGAGTACAACATAATCCGAAACTAAAACTCGGCGAAAAGAAAGATATACTTTTAGCAGTCTAAGACGTACGAATCGACGGATTTGATGTCAATACACGATATACACACGCATGCAAGATAAACTAATATTCCAGCTTGAAAATATGGGTATGTAATAAAACAACGCCCATATAAATGTAAATATCTGCTATATCTAAATTGGTAACGGGTTCAAATAGAGTAAGAAGTTTTATATACGTATTAATACAGAATAATCGACTGTGCAAACAACGTAACGAGCTCAAATATAGCAGATCTTAACAATAGCAAATGATCAAGTAAGATCGTGGAAGGGTAGGCGTAAGATATATCTGGTCGTTAATGTACAGTTAACGAACATTTACTAACTAATCTACCTTGCAACTAATTAAAACTGACCTTATCCAAGAAATATGTTCGATAATATATGACTCATACTCTAAGTTCTCATACATACGAATATTATGCAAAAAACACTAACAAATAAGCAAGTGATTAATTTTTATTTCATGTAAATACAAACATATATTTTCATAGCATTTTACTCATAGATTACAGAAATATATAGTGCAAATATTATTATTAGAGTTACAAAAACCTATACATCAACAATTAAGTTAGATGAAATACAACATAGACATTTAGAGTTATATACATGTCATAGAGGAGTATTCACACTTGAGAGTACCACCTGTTATAGCAACATAATCATCGACCATTATGAACACAAAGATGCAATAGATCACTCTCAATAGCATCATGACTTATTTACTCAACATATGAATCACTACTAGAGGCAATTAATCGAATGTAAGTTTTAATATGACACAGTAATATAGTTAGACGATTGATGAGTGTTAGTCTAGTAATCTCCGATGTGAGCTTAATTTAAAGCTGAGCAGATCCATACGTACTGATATAACTTTTTAAGGTAACATGTGCAAGAATGCATATATTTTTCACCCAGTCTATAAAAACATAATACCGCATAACGATTACATATTAAAAATTATAAGTATACTAATAACTGAAAAGTTTAATACATGAACCAATCGAAGACATATAAGATACTAATAAAAGTCTTAACAGCTGTTATGTTATCATTAACATAAATTATGCTTGCAAGACATACACATGGCTGAACCTAATCATAGTACATAATCTAGATATGACATACGACCTAAACCCATAGCATCACCCAGAATGAGCGTTATCTCGAATGTAGA
>JABUQX010102994.1:0-11236 GCA_015478945.1 Trachelipus rathkii | reverse complement strand
TAGGGCTTTATTACATCTATGCATTGAATTATCATCAGAATATCCATCAATATCATACCGAAGCACAAGCGCTTCATATATATATATATATATATATATATATATATATATATATATATATATATATATATATATATATATATATATATATAAAGGAAAGCCTATTTTATAATTCGTGAAGATTTTTTAGTTTATTGTCAGTCGAAAGCACAAAAGGGGAATCTCTTGCGGAGGCAACACTACGAGGGTTGAAATAAACAATGACTTTCTGATTTGACATCTACGATGGTGCTGCTACAGCAAAGAAGAAAGTTTTAGAGGCGTTCAAACTGTCGAAATATAAATTGGGATTGAATGTATATTTGCTGTTCATACACATATGGAGTACAACACATCAGAAACAATTGAGACAGTAAAAGCAACTGGGTTCTATTTTAAGTCACCAAGTCAAACAGTTACCGTATTTTAATTTCCCAAAGACTAAATGGACAAAACTAATAAAAATGTGCGAATCAAAGGTGGGTGGAAAGTTACGATAGATTGTTACATTTAGAAAAGGTTTTTAAAGCAATTGTTGAAGTTTTAGAGGAGAGCTTGAGATGGATCAAGATATTAAACCTTCTTCTAAAACCTCAAATCCTTTGAAATCTGTAATTAATTATATGTTAATCATGATTTCAAGTCACTCTTCCATTGAGTATTGCAATCTCCATCATTAGTGAGAGCATCTGCTATTAATCATACTGGTATTTGCAGCAGAACTTCTCCTTTCTGTCAATTAATTAGTTAATGAAGTAATGACAATGTCTCCTGTCAAAATCAAATATTAAAAAGATAAGGTCTGTTATACAAAATCTCTTCAGATGAATTTTCGATAACTGATTTAAAAAAAAAAAAAAAAAAAAAAAAAAAAAAAAAAAAAACATTACCAATACCTTAAAATGGGTTAAATTTTTTTTCCTTTTGTCAAATGTTATGGCGGTTAAATGAAAAGAAACAACAAAGAAATTGTAATCTGTTTTTTTGATGACATTTCAAACCAGTTAGAGAGCAAATTCTTGAGTCATAGATTCATACCTATCATTTTGTTAAAGTAATTCAATCGATATCTATTAAAAATTTTTACATATTTTTAAAATAAATTTGATGAATACAGTCACAGTAGGATCGATACGGATTCTAGCATCTGTCTTACTCGCATCTTGCACTCCAGAAAGACTCGCATCTTGCACTCCAGAAAGACTCGCATCTTGAACTCCAGAAAGACTCGCATCTTGCACTCCAGAAAGACTCGCATCTTGCACTCCAGAAAGACTCGCATCTTGAACTCCAGAAAGACTCGCATCTTGCACTCCAGAAAGACTCGCATCTTGCACTCCAGAAAGACTCGCATCTTGCACTGCAGAAAGATATTTCTCTCTCTACTCTGAAAAGTTTCAAGGAAAATTTTCTCAATTATACAGGGGTGGAAAGACTAACAGTAACTGGCTTTAATGAGTGTTCATCATAGCTACACAATGGAAATATTGGAAATTATAGATAATTTTGCTGTTAAGAGGGTAATAAGAATAATATTATTTATTAAAATATTTTATTAAAGGAATGTGACTTTTATATTCTCTTTTATTATCAAAAAAAGATATATATATATATATATATATATATATATATATATATATATATATATATATATATATATATATATATATATATATATATATATATATATATATATATATATATATATATATATATATATATATATATATATATATATATTCTATTTTATTTGTTCCTTTTTTTATAGGACCTATCTTTTTAACAAAAATGACATTTTTGTAGTTTTTATATATAAAATGATTGAAATTCATTTCTTTATTTAAATGTCCTTTGCTCGTATTATAGCATTGAGCTAGGACCCACCCATGTAGTTGGATATTCAACCCATCGTGGCCGCTTCCTTGTGGGCCGTGGTGGGTTCTGTGCATAAACTTAATATATATATATATATATATATATATATATATATATATATATATATATATATATATATATATATATATATATATATATATATATATATATATATATATATATATATATATATATATATATATATATATATAAATATATATATACCATATATATATATATATATATATATATATATATATATATATATATATATATATGTATTCCTCCTCCACCCTCAATCCAACTTATGTCTAACAATTTCTTCTTCCTCGGATTTTAACACAAAGGAGACGACGTTTGGTTCTCATGGTTTTTAAAACTTCCGAGAGAGAGAGAGAGAGAGAGAGAGAGAGAGAGAGAGAGAGAGAGAGAGAGAGAGAGAGAGAGAGAGAGAGAGAGAGAGAGAATAAAAATTTTCAGTAATATTCAATCATGCTCGTAACTTGGCTTGAACAAGATTTTTAAAATTGTGAAATGTTAAAAAAATACTTTAATTTACGATGTTATCATTAAATTTATTTAGTGTAATTATTGAACAACAGTTAATTTATCTTTTTACATGAAAATCTCTAAAGAAAACTTGAAATATGAGAATTTTTGTGTAGTAGTAAGTGTGATAATCTTTATTAATTTTCTTTCAGGTCAGCTCAAGAGACTGCAAACTTAACAAATATAACGTATACAACAGACAAACATATCCTTATAAATGAATTTAACCTAATCTAACCTAATATATCAAATAATTTCAAAAAAATATTTTATTGCTGAAAATTGTTCGTTATGCTTAGAAATGACTTAAAATGTGAAAATTTTGCTAGTGTTGTATATTTTGCTTAAAAATGCCATTTAAAGGCCTCAGTAATATTAAATCGTAAAATAATGGGCTTTGTCTACCTAACTTTGGGCCTAAAGTTGATTTCCAAAAGATAAAATGTTGAAATGTAAATGATTTAAGCATCCAATATTAAAAATACTTTGATATTCTTAATCAGCACCAAGTATTTTACATATTTAGTTAAAATTTTATGAAGAAATGTCACTAAAAACTGATTTTTCATTGCCCACCCGTTTAGGGATTATTACTGGAATTCAGCAGGCATTAAATCATTAATAAATTTAAATCTAAATGATGCTAGAGGCTATAAATCCACCAGATTGCATGTATTGTTGCAATAGTTCGTGTGTGTAAAAATGAAGCATATCCATTTAGCTTAAAAGTTTTCCGAAGCCTTTTAATTTTATGAAAATTTGAATTTCTTAAGAAACTTCAAGAGCATATGAAACTTTAAGAGATTACCTAATTTTTTTTCAACTTCGATCTATTTAATTGAAGGGGGTATTAAAATTTATTTCATAGCTGAAAAGCTTGATTAAAACTCTATCTATACAACAAAATTCATAAAAATCGATAAAGGGTATCTTGTAAGATAATGTTTTCATTTTTGACTATTACTGAAACGATTTTTTTTTCCAAAAAATCTCATTTAAATCGGAACTTTTTCTTTATGAAACGAAAGATACTGTATTAATACATGTTTCATTGAAAAATAATTGTTATAGAATTTAAATTAATAAAGTTTAGCGCCAATGCAAATTTCAATTATTGCGTGGGTTCAGGCTCATTCAGATTCTAATAATAATAATAAAAATAATAATAATAATAATAATAATAATAATAATAATAATAATAATAATAATAATAATAATAATAATAATAATAATAATAATAATAATATAATTATTATTATTAAAATAATAATAATAATAATAAAAATATAATAATAATAATAATAATAATAAAATAATAATAATAATAATAATAATAATAATAATAATAATAATAATAATAATAATAATAATAATAATAATAATAATAATAATAATAATAATATGATTATTATTATTATTATTACTTAATTTATGATATAAGAAATATAATTGTTACCCATTTCATTAAAATTTTATTAAAAAAATTAAAAAATACTAAAATTTTTAAAATTTTGAAAATTTTCTGCAATATAAGAATAATGTTAAATACAACTTTAAATTTAATGATCAAAATAAGAATTTGATAAAAATTAGTTTTGCCATATAGCTCGTAGAATAAAATAATCATAAATATTTTGACGGGTAAAAAAAGTAACCTAATACAAAATAAAAAAAAATAAAATTTATATATATTACTGATGCAGGTAACATCCGCATACGCGGAGCATCCGCACATTATTAAAGATCCGCATCCGCATCCGCGCTTTGCCCTGCGGATGTTGCGCGGATGTTTATTGTCGAGATTTGGAGATTTAAAAAGAAATTTTTTAAAAAATAAAAATACTTAAGATGAACGTGAAAATGAAAATGAGTTGAAGGCAATTCAAAAACGGCTTGATATTCCATGTGTTGTCAAAAAAACATTCCAACTCGCTGGAATAATACACTTCACATGATGAAAGAATGGTATTGCTCAAAGAACCTCTTGCTTTGTACGCCAGTTTTTCCAAAGTTAACATTCTTTATTAATGTGGAAAATGACCATTCATATATTACACTGCATTAAGCTATTGAACCATTTGAAGAAATTACCAAAAAAAATCAGCGCCTCTACAGCTTGTCTCCAATGTAATACCATTAATCTCAACGCTAAGGAAACATTTTGAACCATCTTCGAATGAAAATGATGACAGTTTAAAAAGAATTGAAAGATTGATGAATTAAACTTAGAGCTAGAAAAACTCTTTGATTCTGTGGAAATGAATGACCTTCAAACTATTGCAACTTACTTAAATCCCCGTTATAAAGCCAAGTTTTTTTGTAACACAATGTTAGAACAAGTTAAATCGTCCCTTTGTGTTGCAGTTGAAAATTTTCAATCCGAACAGTCTATTAATTCGCCACCCACCCATTAAAAGGAAAAAAACGAAAATCTACAGAACCCCAAACCCTTCTACAAGTAAATCAATTAGGGCAGATTTTCAACGTGAAAGAATTTCTACAGTCCAGTAGTATTGAAGAAACACACGCATTGCCAGAAGATGCAGTGCAAATAATTAAAAACTATCACCAAGAAAAACGACTAGATACAAATGATGATCCTGTCAGTTGGTGGAAAGTTAAACAAAATGTTTACCCACACGAGTAAGCTTGCAAGGAAATACTTGCCTATCCTCCAACTTATGTTCCAAGTGAGAAAGTATTTAGCAATGCTGTCCTAATATATGATGAAAATAGAAACCATACTCTCTGCAGAAGCAGAAAAATTGATGTTTCTCAAGCACAACCTTCCTATATGGATTTCAATACTAGTGCAAAAAGTATACTCAATCCATTGTAAAGTCTTTCATTAAGGGAGGAGGTTGGGGAAAGAGGTTGCTGGGGTGCATTTGAGTTGGGTCCCCGTCCCGTACCCTGGTAATACAATTATATATTAATAGATTTGAGGGATAAAAAAAATATATATATATATATAATATATATATTATAATAATATATAATTATAATTATATTATATAATATATATATATATATATATATATATATATATATATATATATATTATATATATAATATATATCAAACATCCGCACACGAATGCAGGAAAAAAAATTATATATATATATATATTATATATATATATATTATATATATATTATATATATATATATTATATATATATATATATATATATATATATATTATAATATATATAGTATAATATATTTATATATATATATATATATATATATATGGGTAAACTTAATTTTCTTTCTGACCTATCGATATTTAAGTTTTAAAATCGATTTTCGATATATGTGTATCGATTATACCCAAGATACCGATAATCTAAAATTTATTCATAGAAAACATATATATTATATATATATATATATATATATATATATATATATATATATATATAATATATATTAAATATATATATATATATATATATATTATATATATATATATATAAATAATATATATATAATATAAATATAGATGACTTTATTCATTTGAGTATTATTGAGAACCTTTCAAATAGATACTGTATATATAAATTTGAAGGTACATAAATTTTTTTTAACTGTTTTTCCGCTGAGGTTGACGTATTTTTTGTTCCAATTTTTCTGAACAAAATTATGAATTTGAAGGATTTATCTAAATTTGTGAGAATGATTATATTGTGTTAGCATTTAGAAAAATTTAAAGTTGATATAGATAAAAACGGTTTGAAGTGTCACAAAGAATGTGAAATTACCAAAATAGTAGGAGAAAAGTTTTATTTTTATTGTTCTAGTAAACATTGTGGCTCGAAAGTATACTGTTTCTCCCAAATATTATTTTTTTTCAATATTAGAATATCCTACAGTGATGCCTTTTAATTATGTATTTCTTTGTACATTAACGAAACAGTTTCAGGTAAGTAACCTATTTAGATGTCAGTAAACCAACAGTTATAGATTGGATTAATTTTAATTGGTTTAATGTATATATATATGGCCAGCCTCTAGAAGAGCCAAAATCCATATCTTCAAAAACTACAATAGCTACAGGGAAAAGGATACATTTTTGGAATCCTTTGTAAAATTTTCGTAGGAAATGTTAAAAAAAAAAAAAATAAAACAAACATAAAAATTGCTTTTTTTTGGGGGGAAGCTCGAGCCGGCGGGGAGACATAGTATATTATATTTGTAAAAGTATTACACGGCAATTTCTTAAGGGGCTCGAGCCGACGGGGAACACAGGGGGGGACGTTTTCAGTACCCCGTAGGGGGGGCGGAGGAACCCGCGACACCCAAATACCAAAGAGACGGTGGTTCGGAGACCTGCCCAGGACGGGGGGAAATAGTCAACCCCGTATTTCCCCGGAAGCCGAGAGCCCCGACTCCTGCCATCTTTGGTGCGGTATACCCTTGGCGTATTCTTTAGTTAAAAAAAAACAAACAAAAATTTTACTAGAAAGTCTATTTTATTTTACGAGTAACGTATAAAAAGTCTCTAAATAGGCTTTTAACAATATTATATAATATTATCAATAATTTTTTTTTACATTTGCCGCACTAAAATTGGACCATGCATTCCAGCAATGTATTCCTTTTTCCCGGTAGCTGTTGTAGTTTTTTAGATATGGATTGTGGGCTCTTCTAGAGGCTGACATATAATATATATAAATATATATATATATATATATATATATATTATATATATATATATATAATAGATACATATATATATGATATTATATATATATATTAAATATATATAATATAATATATATATATATATAATATATATATATATATATATATATATATATATATATATATATATATATAAATATTAAATAAATTTTATATAAAAATATATATAATATATATATATATATATATATACTAGAGAACGGCAGCACCTGATAGGTGGAGTGGTACATGGTTGGAATAAAGAGTGGTTGTGGAATAAGAAAACAGTGTGACAACTAAATGGCAATAAGTCATCTGGGAAATAAGTGAAGAGTGGTGTCCCATGCGTTCAGTGCTCGGGCGTTAACTATTGTGTCCTCATACCTATATAAAATGATTTAGACCAGGGGACTTAAATGTAAGTTTCTAAGTTTGCCAGATGATACCAAATGGCTACTCAGTAGGATTAGTGAAGGAATGTATAAAATATTCAAATGGATCTTGATAAACTTTTGGCATGGTGGGGCAGATAAGTGCAAATGAATTAATGAATTAAGTTTCTTCATCTAGGTTCCTCAAATAAAAGTTTTACTACGATATGAAAGGGAATTGGCTTGAGTCTGTGGACCAAGAAAAGATTTAGGTGTGATTATAAGCAGTAATTTGAAAGTAGCTAATCAGTGTTTGGGAGCAAGAAATAAAGCTAATAAGATGCTGGGCATAAATCGTAATGATGTTTACAAGAGCAAGGAAGTTATAAGTAAACTGTATAATAGCTATGTTAGGCCAGTATTAGAGTATTGTGCACAAGTCTGGGTCCTTTTATTTAAAGACTTAGATATGCTAGAGGAGACGCGGAAATGTAGAGAACAGAAGTGCTAAATTTATCTCTGGCTTGAGTGAGTCAAAGAGCTATGTAGGAGTAGGAGCTGAGTAGTTATATGTGCGGAGAGAGTCTTGGTGGATACTAGAGGATGAAGGATCAATTTATTACGTGTCGAGTAAGAAAGAGAATAGAATATTATTACAGAGAGAGAGCTCTCGACGGAAAGGGATGAGCTTTACGATCGTAATTTAATAATATAAGTTTAAGTTTAGTTTTAGAAAACCTTCATGTTTTTTTAGTAAAAGTTTCTTTTTACTTCAGCCAATGTAATAAATATAGTTAGAAAAAACTTTTTTGAGGTGGTGAGGAATGTTTAGGGGATTAATCCAGAGATTATTTATAAAGAAAATTTGGGAGTCTACTCCGACGATCTGAGGTGAGAGGACCATTGGGTGTTTACGCAGTCAGACGTAAGAGATAATATCTATAGAAGAAAATTCATGCTCCATCTCTTGATTGTAATAAAGTAATTTGATCTCATTCAGTGACAAAATAGAGTGAGATAGTTAATATAATTTGGAATTGTCAATAAAATAATTCCTATCAACTGACTAGCATATAGAGTTGAATTTGAGCGCAAGATGAAATCGAATAAGATAAATGAATATAAATGAATAATAATAATAATAATAATAATAGATAATAATTAATAATAATAATAATAAATAATACATCTAATAAAATACATAATAATGAGGTGAGTGATGGGGTATGGTGTGGGTGGGTGCGGAGGGGTGGATGAGTGGTGAGTGGTGGGTGAGGTGGGAGATGGGCGGTATATTACTCATCAGATTGATATTATAGATATACAGAAGTTATTAATAAAGATGAATATAAAAATCTAGATCATTTGATATTATATTAAATGTTATTAATTACATAATATGTAGTAATAATATGATGCTGAAATTGTAAATTTAAATCTTATGTATTTTTTTTCTATTTAATAAGTTAGTGAATAAATAATGAATAAATAATATAATAATACTATGTAATAAATGTTATTGATACATAAAATAATATCAAATTATTATTATTAGATATATTAATAAATTAATGACATAATATAATAATAATAATATAATGTGAGAATTATATAATAAGTAACTTATTGATAGTTAATAATAATTTAATTATTGCAAAATAGAGTTATATGAACGATTCCCTAGCGATAGTTTTTTACATTTGCTTGGTATCGTATTGCACCTCGTTAGATCTTGATCAGGCTAGATCATTCAGAAGCAAGAGCTGAACACCGGTTATCCTCGAGAGGTCTTAAGATTTTATAGTGTTTCGAGCCGGAGCCAAAATAGTTGTTGAGTGAGCTGAGACACGCGGATATCGCGTCAAAGCCCGAGTGTGGCTTCTTACTGTCTTTTTATTTCTAATGTTGCATGAGATGCCATTGTGAGGGTCTGTTTCGATCTCCGTGAAGCCTAAGGTGGATTTTCTGACTGTAACTATTTCTCACTAAAAGGTATAAAGGGACGGTAAGGCTGTGCTTAATTTATCGACTTGTGTCATCTCTTCTACTACTTTTCTGCTTCCGGGTATGACACTAAAAACTGTGAGCACTCTCTCAGCCCCTCTGCGCTCTTTGGGCGACGGGTGTGATGCAGATGAAGAAGATTGGTCGCTGATCATAGTAGTGATGTAATGTGTGCAATGCTACTTCGTTAGCTACCTAAGGTTCTACGGTAAGTGTTCGTAATTTTTTGTAAGCGTTTTATAATATCATGACGTTAGACTGTTGATACAATATAACACTGTGATTAGTTCGAGATATATTCTATTTAAAATAAATAATATAAATTAAATTAAAATAAATTAATATAATATAAATATTAAATAAAAAATAAAAAAATAAATATAATTTAATATTATATATATTTAATATTATACCCGTATATTATACACTCTCACAAATATGAAAAACGCGCGCGCGCGCAACACACACACACACATTATTATTATTATATTATATTGAATTTAATTAATTGCATGTGAAAAGAAAGCGCTGAGGGATATATAATTATAGTAATAATTAAAAAAAATGTTGAAGTTCTTTTGTCTGATAGTAGTAATATATCAGTTAGTCGAAATTTTCTTAGAGTATTCTTATTTTAAAAGGTTTGGAAAATACCTGGGGATGGGCCCAAAAAAACTGCGAAATGAGTTTTGCTGCCACTCTTTTTTTCAAAATTTCTATTTTTGAGATATATTCATATATATATAATATATATATAATATATATATATATATATATATAATATATATATAATATACTAATATATATACTATATATATATATATTATTATAAATATTATATATATATATATATCATATAATTATATATATATATATATATATTACCATACTCTTTGATATCATGCCAGCTAGTACTAGACACGAATCTGGTCAGCCCCTGAAGTTTTTTTACTTTTTTAATTTATTTATTATTTTTCTATATATATTATTAATATTTTAATTATTATTTGAAATGATTCTTAGGCTCCAGTTCTGGCTCAGACCTTTAATGGCTTACCTTAAGTATAGTATATATTCTATAGAGTAGAAGTTAAACGTATTGGTATAGCTTTAATAATATTTGGTATATAATGAGTTTGAGTGTTTAGATAGTGACGTCATACTATTGTCATAGACAAGGTTACGTCCCCTGTATAATATAGTAGGGTCCCTCACTCATGGTAAAGTGGGAGACCCCACCCTACCTTAAAATCAAAGTTATGTGAGTAAAGCTGATATTTATGTGAGGATAGAGGATTCACAGAGTTTTGAATTTGAGTTCAAAGTTAATGATTTAGTTTCTACATCAAGAAGCCAGAATAAAAATTATGTTCTGAACATTCCAAGTAAGTTTCGAAAGCCACCTTCATATATACTATATATATATATATATATATATAACAGCAATAATATTGGTGGCCTTATTTAGGTTTAATCAAGCCTAGTAGATTACTACTAAATATTTGGACCGAGTAAGGTTCGGTGATCCACAATTTTTTTCGGGTGCCAGACAGAAATAGTTCTTTATATATTGGTTAGTCTTATGGAACCCCATCTGTAAGGACGGATATAGCGTCCTGACTGAAAAAAAATGACATCAGAGTTGCAAAACAGAGGTTACGAATGATAGAGGTATAATAGAATGAATAATAATATAAGGATGAGAAGAGATAT
>JABUQX010102993.1:0-10000 GCA_015478945.1 Trachelipus rathkii | reverse complement strand
TATTATTATTATTATTATTATTATTATTATTATTATTATTATTATTATTATTATTATTATTATTATTATTATTATTATTATTATTATTATTTATTATTATTATTATTATTATTTATTATTTATATTTGTTATTATTATTTATTATTATTATTATTATGGAATCATTATTAATATATATATATATATATATATATATATATATATAGCGACAGAAAATACATTAAACATTATAAAAAAATTTCCTCACCATTTAAATAATTCAATTTGGTTACAGAACATCTATAAATTTGGTTACGAAAACAACCAGCATTTATTTCCAGTTACTAATTTGTCTAACAAAAGTCGATTAGTTAGAGCAGCTAATATTATTTGGTTAAAATTAGGTGTTTAATGAACTTATCTTAATGATCTTTTCAAATTTACTTTCTTATCTAATTGAAGAACAGTTGGTCTTTTGAAGTTGAATTTTTTATTTTTACATCAAGGTTTATGATTCCTTTGATTTAAAACTTAAATTTTGGTATTAAAATTTTTTGCATTTTCATAGCTTATTGCTAACACTTGGCTTTAACCGTTTTTTTTCTTTTTTTATACTCTATATTCTAAATATTTACATTGGAAGCTTTTGGTCTTAAATGATGAAAATTTTCATCATTTTATGTTGGTTAAAATTCAATTGTATTTTTTACCCAGTTAGCAAAAAGAAAAATCGGTATCAATAGTTATAACAAATGCAGACTAAATAATTTTTTAAAAATAAAGACGTTGCTCCTCAAATAACATCAATAATATTGATTAAATGTTAAAAGTCAAGAGCATAAAAACTAAATGCAGAAATTTCTTGAACAGAAACTTTGTATCACATCACAAATTCTCTTTAAGAGCTCCTCGTAAAACATCTTAAAGCCTCTTTGTGGCTCGGTCAAATTACATTCCTTTATAGAAGTGCAAAAGAGGAAGCCTAACAATAATCTTTTTTGCAGTCAACTGAGAACACCGTTATTGGAAACAATCTTCATTACAATATTCCTATTTTGTATGAAATTCGGATAGAAAATGGCTTCAACGGCGCACAAGTCTTTTCATACAACATGTCTGTGGACCTAACTCAAAATTAACCAATAATTTAAGTAACACAGAAAGATACTAACAAAAAGTTCTATAATTAACTGAATTCACCTTCAACATTATCTTTTAAAGCACTAAATTAATTCACTTAGTTTTACTAATATCATTAGCATAATTTTCATAATTTAAACAATATTTATCCATACAGACGTAGAGTTCAACGTTCTATAAGAGCTTTGATTGGTCTCATGAAAATTGATGTATGAAGGTTTTGTGATATATATAATTTAATTAAATACGTCCGGGTTTTAGAACTAACATACGTATCAAGTTATAGAATTCCCAAGCCCTAGAGTTTAACCAAGATATAAACCGAAATACCCTACGATTATATTATTATTATTATCTTATTATATTATTATTATTTTATTATTATTATTAATTATTATATTAATTATTATATATTAATTATTATTATATTATTATTATGGATAATTTTTAATTATATTATTATTACTCATGTATAATTGTTTTTATTAATATCCATTTTCTATATATTTATTATTATAATAGAATATTAAGTTGACAAAACGGTAATAATGAATCGTACTTATCGATTTGTAAGTAATCTTTTAAAAATGTAAATTTATACATATAAACATTAATTATTATAAATATTATTAAATAAAAACGATACATGACCCCCTTATCCTTTCTTCATCCTACAGATTATTATTATTATTGAATGTATTCATTATTATTTATTATATATATATGATTGGATTATTGAATATAAATAGATGAATTATATTACTATTATTATTATTATTATTATATTATTGCGTAAATATATACATTATAATTAATTATATTATTATTCTATATTATTAATTATATTATTATTTAATTTATGCGCGAAAATATTTAATAAAATATAGTTTTAAAGATTATAAAGTATTAATTATGTAATATTAGTAGGAGTGCTATATTAATAATTTCCCATTGCCATATATAGAAAGTGCGAATATAAAAACTTAAAATAGCTATATGGCATATTCCCCTGCGAGATTTGAGTAAACTGAAGATTGTTTGATACAATAAGCAGTAGATTATCCTTCCACCCTAGCGGACCTAACTAACCATTTACAACGAAACTCTACCTAAACTATCAAGATACCTCTACTAACTATCCCTTTTCCTCCTACCAACTCATACTCCATTCTCCCTATCCTTCCCTTTTACACCTCCATTCATCATACAACCATTTAAATCATCTTAAGTCCTCTCTGAGACATACACATCTCCTGCCTGCCACTCCACCATCACTATCACTCCTTCTAAAACCATTCCTCTCTCTCTTCGACTCTCCATTCTTTCCTTACACATTGTCCTCTCTACTATCGAACACATATTTCTCATTCCATTCAGAAAACCTACCACCCTCGATCACTCATAATATCACTACACTACTTTTCTCCCTTCCTTCCATCTCCCATCTCACGCGCTGCAATCCCCTTTTCTCCTAATGTCGTTACGGGTCCGGCTCTAGCTGAAGCATACTACCTCACTACAGCCTCCTTCCTCTCCTCCCTCTCTCGAGAATCCCCAACCTAAGCTCCTACTGCTCTCATCTCTCTCTCTCTCTCGTCAATCTACTACAATCTCTTCCTATGCTTCTCCTTCTTCCTCTCTCTCTCTTCTCTCTCTCTCTCTCCTCTCTTCTCTCTCTCTCTCTCTCTCTCTCTCTCTCTCTCCGTTCGTCCAATTTACAGGTGAACCTCTTCTCTCTTCTCTCTTCTCTTGCTTCCTGCACTCTATCAAGAGTTCTTTTTTTGCGGCCAAGCAGACCTTACAATGCCAGTTTCAGGCCTACAAAACAATCTCTCTTCTCTCTCTCTCCTCTACAGAACCTGCAGCGTCTAGCTCTTCCCACTATATAAAAGCATCTAGACTCTATTCTCTTTCAGTTAGCTTGTTGACTCTATACACATTAGATCGGCACCTACACTCTCTCTTCTCACCCCGTATACACAGCTCTCATGCTCTCTCTCTCTCTGCTGCTCTCTCTCTTCTCTTCTCTTCCTCTCCTCGTTTTTCAATACCTTCTCATCTCTACACTCCGTCTCTCTCTCTACTACAATACTACTTCTCTTCTCTCTCGCTCTCTCTCTCCTTCTCCTCTCTCTCTCTCTCTCTCTTGTCTCCTCTTCTCTCTTCCTCTTCTCTCTCTCTCCTCTTCTCTCTATCTCTCTCTCTCTCTCTCTCTCTCTCTCTCCTCTCTCTACTCTCTCTTACTCTCTCTCCTCTCCACTTGCCTCTCTCCTCTCTCTCTCTCCTCTCCGAGTCACTCTACCCCTCTGGCAACCCTTCCCATATCTCCCTTATCCCTTCTCTCTCTCTTCTCTACCTTTTCCGGGCTATGTCTCGTCTCTCGGCTACCTCTCTCTCTCTCTCCTCTCATCTTATCCCTGATCTCTCTTCTCTCCTCTGGATGTTGAACCATGAGAATGAAACTTTCTGAATATCTCCCGACTTAACATGCTAATACAATTTATCCGGAAACTCTTTTCTATTCTAATGTGGATATAAATATTTCTTACCAATATATTTTCTTAATCTTTTATCAGTTAGCAAAAACTTTTTTTAAAGAAAATAAAAAGATCCATATTATAAGTCCTTTCGTTTAAACTTTTGCATTCTTTTCCTACGTCTTCTGATAAATCATCGTCACTCTGCAAATAACAAAATATATCTTTGATAATTGCTTACCTTTATTACTCCAATTCTTCAGATGTCCAATATTATATGCCTTCCTCCATTTCATTACTTCTGCCATTTTCTTATTATCTTATTTCCATCCTCTATCATTATTTTATCCTATTCACAACTATTCCTCAGACAATATTATAAATAAATGCCTTTTTATGGATTTACTCTTTTCATTTATTTTTATTGCTTGCCTTTTTAAAAATTTTTCTTATCTCCATTCTCTTTCCCTTAAAACTCTTTCCTAAAAGCTCACTACTTAATGTCTCTTGGTTATCTTACTTGCCTAATATTACTCTTCTTTCATCTTCCATTCCCACTTCCCACCCTCTTACACCTATATCTATTATCTCCCTCTTCCTTCCTCCCACAATCTCAAGTCGTCCTACTGTTAATTCCTAGAGAACAAACCCCTATTTTCAATCTTATTGAGCACTCCTTCCCACTATTGTGAACCTACCCCACACAATTTAGGTGTCGGAAAACACTATTCAAGACTCCAGTTAGTGCGTACATTATGACAGAAGAAGTATAATTCAAGGCTGTCATGGGCCCCTCCCAAAATAAGACATAATCCAACAGAATTTTATTAAAAAACCAAGCCATTTTTCTCTAAAGTGGTTAAACAGAGGAAAAACTATGTTAGTACAATCACCCATTGTCCTAAATACCTTCAAAACTCAATATGATTTCATGAAATAAAAAACCAATAAAATTAAAAAAAAAATTAAAAATTAAATTGATAATAAAAGACATGTAAATAATGGATAAAAAAAAAATCCGTTGTATTTCAACCCGAGTTCGATAAAACAAATGTTAGAGCCATAGATATGTTCAAACACCCGTAAATCAAATGTAGAAAATTAATAATAATAATAATAAAAAATAATCAATTCCATACACAAACTTTATAATTATAAAAGGATGTATAATATAAGGGAACAATAATAATAATAATAATTAATTAATAAGTAAACAAGAGAGCCAAAGATAATCTAATCACAATAGAAAGAGGTATCATTAATAATATAATATAGAAAAAATAAAATGCACAATTAACATGAGAAAGAGAATAATAATGTAATCTTCCCAAGAAATATCACGCATCTTAAAATCTCATATTTTGAATAAATTGCATAACAATATAAATTTTTTGAACAGCTCTAATAACCGAACATAAATATAATTTTCGCTCCCTTTCATTTAATTGTCTATGGCTTTTTTATTAGAGTAAAAGATTTATGTTTAGAAAGACCGGGAAATCGTTTGAATAAAGTTAACAATTGTATCATATGAAATTGTTGTCAGCAGTTTAATTATTTATTTTCAATATGCTCTGCAAA
This sequence comes from Trachelipus rathkii, assembly GCA_015478945.1. Taxonomy (NCBI): domain Eukaryota; kingdom Metazoa; phylum Arthropoda; class Malacostraca; order Isopoda; family Trachelipodidae; genus Trachelipus; species Trachelipus rathkii. The sequence continues at coordinate 4,823 of JABUQX010102993.1, read as the reverse complement.
ATCTAATATATATTTCTTTCAATAAAGAAATTTATGAAGCCCTTTAATACTTATTCTTATTTCTTGATAATTTTAAAACCATTTTACATTTTTAAATATTATAGTATTTTGAATAAGTAAATGATTGAGAAAAATGAAAATTCCTTAAAAAAGCTCAAACTGACTTTAATAAAAGCGACTTCCTAGGTCAAATAGTCTTTGAAAATAGAAGTTGAACAACTAAAATTAGTAACTCGAATGTACCGTATTAAACCTATTTTCTTACTATAGGATTCTGTTTCTATCTTTAATATTTAATCTTTTTGTTTCCATTATATTTTTTTAATTTTGTAGGTAATTATCTACAATTATATTCAAAATATTGAAATGTTATTTTGTTCAACACAAATTATATATTAATATTATAATACCTATTATATACTCTATATATACTATTAACTATTTATATATATTATTATATATGATTAAAAATAATATACTTTATTTATATATATATATAGTATATATTACTTATTACTATACTTATTTTTACATATATATATATACGCTATACTGGGGTTAAGTCTAAATCTAACTCAAAATTAATATTTAAATTCCACTACAAATGAATTAAAACTAAAGAAATAAGCTGAGTTTTTATGGAGACAAAATGTTGATATGATCAAGGTGATATGAATGAATATAAAGTAATAGAGTTAGAAACTAAATTAAGATACACATAAATCTTTTAGAATTGTAATAAATCTTAGCAAAATAAATAATAGACCTGAATTTCTATTCATACATAAAAACGATGAAGAGTAAGAAAAGTTTCATTAGTTTTCTCAGATCTAATATTTCTTATTTTACTTTTTGGATGAACCTCTTCTGCTGTTATATTGTTTTCTATTGTATTGTCCCCATTCAAATGGAAAACATATAGGTTATCCCGCCAAAACCCATATCCTTCATATTTCTTGGTCACCGAAACGATAAAAAAGTTTGTCCCTTTGAACTTCTCTAACTTGAAATAAAAAGGACATATTCTTGAGAATCACTATTAGTGAAAACTTATTTATTCATACCAAAACATCTTAATAAATAATAAATAATTAATAATAATAATTAATAATACATTAATAATAAATAGATATATAATAATATTAATAATATATAATAATAAATAATATTAATAATCAGAGAAAAATTAGAATATAATAGGTATTATTTAATATTGATGAATTAAAATAATAAATAAAGATAAATAATAATAGAATGAATTAATAATAATGAATAAATAAAATAAACCGCATACATCACTATGGTATCTTCCACTTAACTATTGACTTCATTATACTATCTAATTTAGCAACATCCACATATTTCTCTTGCACTTTTAATAAAGACTTAATTCATTTGCGTCCAGATTTTTTCAGCTTTATCTTGTTCACTTTCAATTCGATTTATTTTCAAGTGCTCTCACATAATATTCCTTATGACTTTGTTCATATTCTCAACTCTAATTCTCCCCACTTATTCTTATCTCTTTTCCTTCATCCATGCCCCCTATACTAACATTGCATCTTTATAAACAGCGATAGTGATCTGTATTTTCCATTCCCCAACCCTTTCTCTGATTTAAAAACAGATGAAAAATACTTCAACATCTCAGTCTTCTTCACCAAAACAAAAATAATCATACTTTTCACTTCGATATTTACCCCAACTTTCTTTATACTTATGAAGGGCAAGATCCAATGTTGGGCTTGGGCTGAGCCCCATTTTCAGCCCCCCTAAAAATGGATATAAAATTCGGAATTTCAGCCGATTTTGACTATGTAAACACCAAAATGTAGCTTTTTTTGCCTCTAAAACGTTGTTTTTCAAGTATTTTCTGTCTGTAGTCATTCTTCAGAATTTTCAATTTTTTCAAAACCGCATGTTTGAAATTCTTAGCCTTCAGCTAGTCCAAATTCTTTCGAAAATGACTCAAACTGTTTAATGCTTAGAGAGGTCCGTTACCTACAATAAACAAATAAGATATCATTTTCAATTTTTCTTGTATAGTTTTGTGCTCAGCTGTTGTGAACAAAAAGGTATTGCTCATCCCTTTAATTTTCAATTATTGTGGAATTAAATTTGAAATTAAATAATGAAAATTTAGAGATAATTTATTTTATTTTTATTACTATGTTTCGTATTAATTAATATCAACAAGTTCTCGTATGAAATTTTATTATAGTCGCGTCGAGTATTCATTTTGTATTTTACTTAGATAATTTTTTTGTATAAATATATCTAAATTAGAAATTTATTTTTTAATATAATGCAAAAAAAAAATCATTTTAAATATTTAGTGAAAAATATATCACATAAATTTAAAATTTGAGCATTATTAAATTAATAGTAAAATTAATTATAAACTAGAGTAAAAAATATTGCCCATCATGTCCCAACTCGTTACCACACTAATGCCCTCGACACCATGTATTCCTCCCTATTTCCTTTTGAGCGTTCGAAATTGATTGAAACCCTTTTGACCATTAAAATTCTATTTTCATAAATTTTCAACTAAAAGCTGTTGTTTCACAAATATAAAACCACAGAAAAAAATAAATGAATTGATGTTTTATTCCATATCTTGCCGAATTTTTTCTTCCAAAAAGTCCAAAAAAGAAAGAAAATTGGATGGTATTCGAGAATAGCGAACAGCACTGACGAGCAGAGCAAAAACTCGAAAAAATCGAAAGAAAAATGTTGTAACTTCTGTACAATTGTAGGTAATGGATCCATTATCTATGCATGTTTCAAGATTGAAAAGTTCTATTTTCAATAAAAAAATTGCGTGGTAGTTGCAATGCTGAAATGAAAAATTTCAAAAACAAAGGTAAATGGTGTAATATTTTAAAAAATAGAGAAAAGTGTAATGAAAATTTCACTAAGAGAAAGAAGAAATGGACTATCTAACAGCGAGTAAAACACTCACCGAGGAAACGAACGATGTAATGATGCGTGCCTGTGCAAAAAAAAAGAGAATTTACGACCAAGTATTGCGGAAAGTGGATATTTAAAAAATGGTATATAAGAGTCAACAATATACAGATCGGATAAACTGAAGAAAATATCCGAATTTATATGCCATTGTCCTATAGGGGATGACTATCCAATATCTCAGGCCATGAAAAATAAAAAATGAATGAGAACAACAAGGAATGAAGACTTGCCAGGCTGGAAAAATTAACATCTGTGTGGGACAACTCTGAGAGGAAATGTGCACAACATTTATACCTAAGCGATAAACCCGTATCTTATCACAAAATATGCATCTACTGCGCTCAGAAAAATCACTAGTAGCTCATCAAGAATACAATCTACTGAATTGCTACTTCCCTCGAGCTATATACCCAAAGCCTATCCCGTAAATAAATAACATTAAAAAACTACTATAGTTAAAAGCCTAGAACTTTATTAACACAAAACACAATTAATTGTTCTGCGACGAAATCAATCTGAAGCTCTTATTTGAACTAAGAAAAAAATGATTCCAAACATCTATTCACCAGTATATAAACCACAGACAAGTTAACCACTCTCCTAAAATAAAAAAGCATCCCCTCCTGCATGAAAACCATATGTTGCAACTACGCATATCCTGTACTATACATAAAAGATAATACTTTTATAACACTGCAGATTTTGACGTTCAAAGCGATGCTACAACTGAAAGCTTAAATCTTTATACTTCTAAATCTTGAATAAACCGAAATTTGAACACACATGAATTACCAAATACATGTTAACAGCGTACTCTTAAACTTTATTTCTTAAACTAAAAAAATATATTAACATAAATATATTTCTTAGTTATAACGTTAATATACACAATACCTACCTCCCAAAATTTTATTTGCAAAAATTTAAAACAAGTGCTCAGGGAAGTCAAAACATATTTTTATTTTAACCATTTGTGCATATTTATGTATTTAGTAAATATATGAATACATAAAAGTATTAAATAAATGTAAGATATTGTATAATTTAATTACAAAATATGAAACAATTTTTATCTTAGCAAAAATATTAATTACTTAAATTTTTATATTGTTATTTTAATAAAGTTATATGAATCATTGTTATCTGTGAAATTATTTATTTTTATCACTAAAAATAAATGTATTATACGAGTTGTAATAAATACCTGTTATCATAATTGAAGTTGTAAGAATAGCTTTCGGAGAAAGTAATATGATATATAATTATTCAATTATGTTATTGTAATTTTAATATTTATATATTAATTTAATATATTCATGTTGATTATTTATAATCCTTATAATAATTATATATGTTAATTGTATATTAATTAATATATAGTAATGTTATAAATTAAATTACATTATAGTCTATAATTATTAGAAGTTATTAAATAATAATTTATATTAATTAATTACCTGTGACGATGAATTAAAAATTTGATTTAAATTTTATATTAATATATTTATTATTTAATTAGATTTATATTAGTAATTTAGTATTTAACCATCTTAAATTATTATTATTCTTAAGATTTGATATTATTATAATTATAATTTAATTAATTAATTATTTATATTTATTAAATATTATAAATTTATTAATTTCATATATTATCATTTAAAGTCCTTGTTTTTACATTACTATTATCTGATATTTGATTTATATTACATATATTAATTAATTAATTATTAATTATCCTCAGTATTATATACTATAAAGTATAGGATTATTTTGATATTTATTCGATTAATTACTCTAATTATTTAATTTAATGTCAAAGTTATTATCTATTTAAAATTATATATACT
>JABUQX010102992.1:27500-35462 GCA_015478945.1 Trachelipus rathkii | reverse complement strand
ATAATATAATATATATATAATATATATATAGTAATATATATAATATATATATATTTATATATATAATATATATATATATATATATATATATATATATATATATATATATATATATATATATATATATATATATATATATTATATATATATATATATATTAAATATATATAATTATATATTATATATATTGAATAATAATATATATATAATAGTTATTTACTTATATATAGTATATTAATATTATATATGATATACAGACTTTACAGGTATGGCTAAATAATGGCATCAGTGGGAACGATTCACATCGCCAGGGGCCATTTTACATCAGATCAGTAGAGTTCACCTGTTTAAGCTAAGTCTTTAATCAGTTTTTATTTTTATTTTTGTTACAGAAGTGGACCTAATTGATGAATAAGTTTTGGATATAAATATTTATATAATTGTATTTTTATTACATATTATAAAAAAAGGAAAATTTATATATTTTTGTTTTTCGCTTATTTAATGGAATTTATGTTTTAAAGGAAATTTTGATGTCACTTACATGTTATAAAGGACTGACTTAACCTAAACTTATTTTATTACTTTTTGACTAACTGACAGACTTACTGTCCTTCTCCTCATATTTTGAAGAACAACTAGAAACTTTAAAAGGTAATTTTATATCATTTAATATAAGATTTTATAGTTGATATATAGATTTTGATATAGATATTTGTTTCAATTCTTATTCATCAATAGAACCTTTATGAGACATGGGCTCAGATGATGAAAGCAATGATAGGAACAAAAGGAGTGAGAAGTGTCCTGTTTTTGATGGAAAGAAAGAGAAGTTTTTAGAGTGGAAAGGAAAGGTTGAAGATTGGATTTGGAGAAACAAAAATATAGACAAATATCCGGGGCTAACGATTAGAAGTGCACTATGTGGAGAACCTTGGGAGCTTGTAGGAGGTCTACCAAGAGACGAGTTAGTTTGTAGCGATGGTGTAAATAAGATAATGAGTGTACTAGAAAAGAAATATAGTAGTGATAGAAAAAGGGAAAAGATGGATAGTATGAATGCTTTCTTCAGAATAGAAAGAGGTATTAATGAAGAAATACAAGACTTTGTATGTAGGTTTGAAGTGGCCTTAAGAAGATGCACAGCAGCTGGCATGACAGATCTAGGAGATGAACATAAAGGAGGTTTGTTATTGGGAAGAAGCAAGTTATCAGAAAATGAGGAGAAAATAATGTTAGGAGCAATGGAAGGCGACATATCGTATAACAAAGTAACTAGCCTATTAATAGGTATTATGGGAAAGAGTTACCAGAACCAAAATAAGGTGTGGTATAGTGGAGATAGGAATAAAAATACAAAAAAGAAATTCACTTGTTATAACTGCAAGAAAGAAGGACATGTGCAAAAGTTTTGTCCAGAATATAGGAAAAACGATAAAGAATGTAATGGATGTGGTAAGAAAGGTCATGTAGCCGAAAACTGTTGGATGAAAGACAAAGAATGCTATAAATGTAAAGAAAAAGGACATTTAGCTAATGTATGTAACGAACGGAAAAAGTTAACAAAAGAGATAGTATTATTAGGAGAAAAGGGCATTGAAGAAGAGGACAATTGGGATATAATAAGTGCGATTGTTGATACAGGATGTAAGAATAGTGTCGTGGGAGAATTGTGACTAGGAGCAATCTTATCAACTCTCAATAGAGAAGAGCTGGAGAAGATGAGGGAGTCAGAAAGAAAAGTTGAAACAACTTATGTTTTTGGGGAGAAGGAATATAATTGTAATAGGAAATTTTTAATACCGATAGTTCTAGGGAATAGTAATGCATTACTGGAAACTGAAGTAGTAGAAGGTAATATTCCGTGGTTAATAGGTACTACAGTTTTAGGTAAGCTTGGTGCTAGGATAGATTTTGTAAATAAATATCTTGAATGTAACTATTTATTAAACAAAAAAATACCTATAAATATAGATAACAAAGGCCATATAAGAATAAAATTAAGGGAAGGGAATAATATGAAGAAAGTGTGGTTGACAATGGGTGAAAATAATAATATTAATGATGAAGAAAAGTGGAAGAAGAATTGTAAACGGTTGCATTTGCAATTTGGTCATTGTGCATATGATAAACTGCAACAAATGATTTGCAAAGCCTGGAATCATGATGTTAATTATCAGAGGATGAAGAAAGAAAGGTTAGAAACTTTAAAAGAAATTTGTAATGGCTGTGAGACATGTAAAAAATATAAAAAAAAAAACCTGAAAGACCTATAGTAGGACTTCCTTTAGCAAAAAATTTCAATGAAGTATTATCGATGGACATAGGGGAATTGGAAGGAGAAAAGTTTCTAGTCATGGTAGATTGGGCAACCCACTATTGTCAAGCTAAGTGGTTAAAAGATAAGAAACCCTCAAGTATTTTGGAATGTGTGATGGAGAAATGGATAAGTTATTTTGGAGCCCCACAAAAGATAATAACTGATGGTGGAAGGGAATTTCAAAATGAAGAGATAATTGAATTCACAGAAAAATGGGGTATTGAAATATTATGTACGGCGAGTGAGAGTCCTTGGAGCAACGGAAAGAGTGAAAAGACAGTTGGTATTTTGAAGGAAGGAATGAGAAAATTAAAAGAAGATGGAGTTAAAGGGAGAGATTGGATCCTAATGTGGATGGTGAGTGCAAAGAATGATAGGATAATGAGCGGTGGATATTCTCCCAATCAGAAAGTGTTTGGGATTTACTACAGAGGAAAACAAGATATGGAACAGTTTAGTCCAACGGAACTGGAAGAGGAAATAGAAGGAGAAAAATTGAAGGAACTAATGCAAATACAAACTGTAGTTAAAGATAGTGTGCAAGGGAAAGAATGTAGAGATCGGATAAGGAGAGCTTTAAAAGGGAAAATTAGATTGCATAGGATTGAAGAAGCACAAGTGGGAGACAAAGTTTATTACAAGAAAAAAGGAGAAGAGAAATGGAGAGGACCGGGTAGGATAATCGGAAGAGATGGGAAAATAGTCATGGTAAAGCATGGAGCGTTGATCAGAGAAGTTAATAAGATACATATAACCAAAATAAAAAAAAAAAAAAACAGAAATAGGGAGGAGTTGGAGAAGAGGAAAAGGGGGAGTAGAAAAGATAGAAGAAAAGAAAGAAAGGAAGAAGAAGAGAAGGAGAGTAGAAGAGAAAGAAGAAGAAGAAGAAGAAGAAGAAGAAGAAGAAGATAGAAGAGGAGAATTGGAAGAGGTTGAAGGGAATGAGGAGAATTGGAAGAGGTTGAAGGGAATGAGGAGATTAACGAAGATGAAGGACCTGATCCTAAGATCATTAAAAAAGGAAAAAATTATCGAATAAAACATGATAATGAAGAAGGGTGGAGAAGAGTGAAAGTGATGAGTTTAGGAGGTAAAAGAGGAGGTAAATAATGATGGTACTTATAATGTTAAAGATTTGGACTCTGAAGAGGAGTTTTGGGCAGACCTAAGAGAATATGAAGTGGAAGAAGAGAAGAATCAAGTAGAATCGTACTTTATTGAAGGAGAAACAGTGTACTTTAACAGTAATGATTCTGATCAATGGAAAAAAATTAAAGAAGCCAAGGAGAAAGAGATTGATAGTTGGAAAGAAAATAATGTATTTGAAGAGGTAGACGATAATAGAGGGAATAAGGTTCTTAAGACTAGATGGATAGTTACAGAAAAGGAGAAAGAAGGTGGGAAGACATGGAAAGCAAGATTAGTTGTGAAAGGTTTTATGGAGAAAGAGTATCTTGAAACAGAAGATTGTGAAGCTCCGACTTTTTCCATAGAAGGATTGAAGATAATACTATCCATAATAAATATGAACGAATGGCAGGTAAAGACCCTTGATGTGAAAACGGCATATTTGCAAGGAAAAGTAATGGAGAGAGAAGTATTGATAAAACCTCCTTATGAGGTCAACACTTTAAAGTTATGGAAACTAAAAAAGACAGTGTATGGGCTGAAAGATGCAGCCAGAAAATGGTACGAGAGTCTAGTTGAAGTGTTGATGAAAGTTGGCGGTAAAAGGAGTAAAATAGATAATACTATATTTAAATGGGAGAAGAATGGTGAAGTTTATGGAATAATGGGCATCCATGTGGATGATCTCATTTATGGAGGTAATAAAGAGTTTGAGGATAAGATTATATCTGAAGTTAAGAAAGAATTAAAAGTTGGAAGGGAAGAAAGTGAGGTTTTTAAATATTTGGGAATAGAAGTAATGCAAGAGAAGAATGGTGATATTGTATTAAGTCAGAGTAGTTATGCTAGAGATAAGTTAGTAATAAGGCATTTAAACAAGAAAAAAAGGGATGAAAAGTTGAATGAAGAAGAGATGACTTTGTATAGATCTCTGTTAGGAAAATTAAACTGGTTGTCACAGAATACTCGTCCTGATTTAAGTTTTGAGGTGAGTTTTCTAGGAAGAAATATGAAAGAGGCTACAGTAGAAAACTATAATGACTTAATAAGGGTTGCAGAAAGAGCAAAAAGAGAAGAAGTTCAAATGAGAATACCTAATAAGCTTAGGTATTCTCATTTGAAGAAAGGAAGAATGCGTTTGGAGGTATATTCAGATGCTTCTTTTGGCAACATAAGTGGAGGCAGAACTCAGATAGGATATTGTATAAGAGTAAAAGACACGGTGGGCAATACTTGTCCATTATTATGGAAATCTAAAGTGGCTAAAAGAGTTGTAAGTTCCACTTTGTCAGCCGAAACCTTGAGCATGGTAGAGGCTACAGAGTGGGGGGAATATATTAAATATCTGTGGGAAGAATTAACAGCAAATAAAAACAACTTAAACATAATAGCAATGACTGACTGCAAGTCCTTAAAGGATAGCATCAATTCTACAAAAGGGGTTAAGAATAGGATACTTAGGATAGAATTAGCGAATTTAAAAGAGAAAATGGAAAATGGTGTAGTTCAATCAGTTGAGTGGGTGAATTCAAGAATTCAATTAGCAGATGGATTAACCAAGAAAAATAACAGAAAATATCTGTTGGAATTGAGGAAAGGGTTGGGATGTAATTAAGGGGTGAAAAAAGTAAAAGTTAAATTATAATATACTTGTTACAGATACAGGTATGTACATTGTGGAACGTTTCATGCCAGGGGCCATTTTACATCTGATCAGTAGAGTTCACCTGTTTAAGCTAAGTCTTTAATCAGTTTTTATTTTTATTTTTGTTACAGAAGTGGACCTAATTGATGAATAAGTTTTGCATATAAATATTTATATAATTGTATTTTTATTGCATATTATAAAAAAGGGAAAATTTATTTATTTTTGTTTTGTCACTTATTTAATGGAATATTTGTTTTAAAGGAAATTTTGATGTCACTTACCTGTTAGAAAGGACTGACTTTACCTAAACTTATTTTATTACTTTTTGACTAACTGACAGACTTACTGTCCTTCTCCTCATATTTTGAAGAACAACTAGAAACTTTAAAAGGTAATTTTATATCATTTAATATAAGATTTTATAGTTGATATATAGATTTTGATATAGATATTTGTTTCATATATATATATATATATATATATATATATAATAAATATATAAGTAGTAGAGATATATATATATATTATATATATATATTTTTATATATATATACAGTGAGAGAGAGAAAATTGAATGGAGGCTGCAAGTTTATAATATATTAAATATATATATATATATATATATATATATTATATATATATATATATATATATATATATATATATATATATATATATATATATATATATATATATATATATATATATATATATATACAGTGTGCGGCTCGTCTTTATGTGCATTGGGCTGCAGCCCCTCTCCAAATTAAAAATGCCAGGCATAGGATGTTGAAAGAAATATGAAATTTTTGTCAAAGTAAAGTGATCTGAATTTTTTTTTTAACAATTTAGTACATAAAAAATTAGTAATCAATTAAGAAAATAAAAAAGGAATCCTTTTTCCAACTGCAAATTGTGCGTACGATATTTATTTCAATATATTCAATTAAATAAAATTTGGGCTCTACTTTTGCGGCCCTAAAATAAGCCAATTTTATAAGTTCTTAAAAATAAGACAAATATAGCAACATACGAAAATAAAGAATTCAAAATTCCTATAGTACTTTTTATAATGTTGCCAGTTTGGCTTCTATTATTTCATAGCAACTTGGAAGTTTTTTTCATATAAAATTAAGGTTCAAATTTTACAGAGTTGCTAGATTTGTCCATGTAATGTCCTTCTTTTACTTGTATATAGAGAGTCAGAGACACTAAAGTCAGTTTATTCGCATTTTACGGGGGGAGAGTTTGTGTTTATTTTTTTTGTGCGAGAAATAACAGAATATATATATATATATATATATATATATATATATATATATATATATATATATATATATATATATATATATATATATATATATATATATATATATATATATATATTATATATATATTAATATTATAATATATATATATATATAATATATATATATATATATATATTAGGGGTGTACCGGAAACTGAAATTTTCAGTTCCGGCCGAAACCGGTTTAGCCGGAATCACAAAAAAATTCCGGCCGGAACTGGAATTTCTTATGAACTTTTCCTTTACTATAAAAGAAATGTAAAAAAAAATATTTTTATATAACTTTCAACATAAAATCTTACATTTAGTACAACGCCACTTTGAAGAGAATATCTGGAAGTTAAAATAATAAGTAAAAAAGGGAGAGTCTTGTATTTTCTAGATCAGGGGGAAAACCACATAAGAGCAATAGATCCAAGTGATGAAGTAAGTGATTTTTGAGGGAGTTTGCTCCCAAAAAAGATTTGGGCATATCAAATGACCTGAATCACAGAAATAATGAATTTTATCGCAATGAGTAACCAGCCATTCACAGTCACAGTCACAGAAGAGTAGGGATTCAGTAGAACTTATTGCCCATCTTCAACCAAAAATATCTTATTCCTAGTAGAAAATATTTTGTGGAGAAAATGTTACCAACTCATACAGGAAATTGAGATAAGCAGTATTCGAGAAGTTATCTAAGCGCTTATCAGATATCATTTACTACAGATATATAGAGAGCTAAATAATTCAAACGAGTCATTTATTTCTTTAACTGCACTCTGGCTTACCAGTGAGTTTAAAAAAAATGGACTGTGTACTCCATTGCAAGTACTTCCCAGGTTCTCATTCTGGAATTAATATCTATGAGTTTTGAAATTACGATGAAAAATTGGGAAATTCCTCCTAAAAAATCCATTTGATCTTTCGAGATGGAGCATATAACATGAAATTTGGAACTGATTTAGCAGAATACACAAGTTTCTCTTGTTTTATCCATAAACATTCATTTATTTAAGTGCCTTATTTTTCTCAAGAAAAGGCTGACTTTAATACCAGAAATGTAGGGAATTATTTGTACACTTCAATCATTTCCAGTTTTTAAGCGCTATATAACTTAAAAGAATACAAAGAAGACTTGGAATCCACATTTGCAAGCTACTTATGCCATTCAGATATTAATAAAGGCTGGAATAGCACATTATTTGGTTTAGAAATTGAATTGAATGTTTGAAAAGACCTCTGCAAGTTTATATTATAGAACCAATCAATCATTTAAGCTTTGACTTCTAATAAATGCAAATACTTGAAAAAATTCTAAGAGTTTGCAAGACCATTTCTCATGGTTACGGAAACTTTAAGGCAAAATCAATTATATCATCAATATTTCTACATATTTTGAGCGTCTCAAATTCCTCTCAAACTCTGAGGATGCAGCCAGAGAATAAAGAAGAGCTGAAGAAGGCATTAGAGTTTAGATTTATTAATAAAAAGGAAGAGAAAGGATCAATAGACATATATCAAACAAGATAATTGTTTTAAATACTGTAGTAGACCCAAGATACTAAATGACTT
>JABUQX010102992.1:2500-25000 GCA_015478945.1 Trachelipus rathkii | reverse complement strand
ATTTTCTGCTGAACAATTTTTTTGAAAAGAGGAAGATAGGAGGTAGATGTTTTCAACACTCCCGAAAAAAACACACAACACATCCACTCTCTCTGTAGCCTCAATATAAATGATTCTCTTTGGTTCTTAATATATGTGTTATATGCTACAGAAGGACATTAAAAGAACAACTTAGCAACTCCCTCAAATTTGAAATACAATTTTATATGAGACAAATCTCTCGTAAGTTGCTATAAAATTCAAAAAAGCCAAACTAGCAACTTGCTAAAACTACTATTAGGAATTTGGTATTCTTTTTCTTGTAAGTTGCCATATTGGTCTTATTTTAAAGAACTAATAAAGTTGGTCTTTTTTCAGGGCTGCAATATAGGAGCCCCAATTTTATTCTATTGGATATATTGAAAAAAAATAAATCGTACATAATTTGATGTGCAAAAGCATTATTTTTTATTTCTTTGTTAATTACTATTTTTTATGTATTTAAATTATTAAAAAAAAAAGTTTCTTTTCACTTTCTTTGACAAAAAATTTTATATTTCCATTCAAACACTTTCCTTATGCCTGCATTTAGAAAATGGAAAATGGTGTGGTTCAATCAGTGGAGTGGGTGAATTCAAGAATACAATTAGCAGATGGATTAACCAAGAAAAATAACAGAAAATATCTGTTGGAATTGAGGAAAGGGTTGGGATGTAATTAAGGGGTGAAAAAAGTAAAAGTTAAATTATAATATACTTGTTACAGATACAGGTATGTACATTGTGGAACGTTTCATGCCAGGGGCCATTTTACATCTGATCAGTAGAGTTCACCTGTTTAAGCTAAGTCTTTAATCAGTTTTTATTTTTATTTTTGTTACAGAAGTGGACCTAATTGATGAATAAGTTTTGTATATAAATATTTATTTATATATTGTATTTTTTATTACTATTATAAAAAAGGGAAAATTATTATTTTTGTTTTCGCTTATTTATGGAATTTATGTTTAAAGGAAATTTTGATGTCACTTACATGTTATAAAGGACTGACTTTACCTAAACTTATTTTATTACTTTTTGACTAACTGACAGACTTACTGTCCTTCTCCTCATATTTTGAAGAACAACTAGAAACTTTAAAAGGTAATTTTATATCATTTAATATAAGATTTTATAGTTGATATATAGATTTTGATATAGATATTTGTTTCAATTCTTATTCATCAATAGAACCTTTATGAGACATGGGCTCAGATGATGAAATATATATATATATATATATATATATATATATATATAGCAGGTTTTTCTCTCTTCTTTTCTAGATGATGATGAGCTCATTGAAACATGCTTAACTCCTTGAAATTGAAGGAAAAGATGAGCATAATTGAAAATGATGCATGGTGTGCATTCCGTAATGTGGTTCAGGGATTTTTAGAAAATTGTAAAGATCCAAATTACAAAACAGCTGATAAAAATGCTCATTGATTGTTATAAAAAATGGGGTGCCGTACGCATTAAAGGTGCGTTTATTTACACTTGCATTGCCTTTTTTCGATATAATTTACGGGATGTAAGTGTGAAAACATGTTGAAAGGGACAATGGAAAGGCAAATACAGGGATGTTAGGATCGGTATGTAATAAGTACCTACCGTGTAAGCTCATTCAACAAAACCTTTAAAATTCCAAACTTTAAAGGAATTTATATGAGAAAAGTATCGATGATGAAAAATGAAGGTCATTTCTGTGTTCAGCGCCAAAAAATATATGATTCATATAAAATTTTAAAATAAACATTTTGTTACATTGTTATTGAAATCTAAAAGTTTCTCTTAATTCTTCACCCAAAAAGTAAGCAGTATCGGCAATATTAACCAATACCGATACCTTGAAACTGAACCCCAAAAAAAGGCCGATATGCCCCGGTACCCGATACTATCGGTTACATCCCTAATATAAAATATATTATTATATATATATATATATATATATATTATATATATATAATATATATAATATATTATATATATATATAATATATAATATATTTTTGGGGTGTACCAGAAACTTAAATTTTGGTTTCCCCAAAAATTCATGCCAGAACGGTATTTCTAATGAACTTTCCTTTCACTATAAAGAAATTTTTTCTATATAATTTAAATATAAATCTTATATATTATATATATATATATACTATATAATATATATATATATATTATATATATATATATTATATATATATATTCATATATTATATATTATATATATATATATTATATATATATATATAATATATATATATTATATTATATATATATATAATTTATATATATTTGATTAAAGATTTTATTCATTAATTGATCACAGATTTGTCATAATAATAACCAAAATGTTTTAAAATGCCATCATTGTAAAAGATTTTTTTATTATTTAATGTTTACAAAATCTTTAATAGAGCGTAAAATATGACACTTAAAAAAATATTAATTAATTTTAGTTTACCAAAAAACATTTAATACAATGCCACTTCATAAATATGGAAACTCATCACCGATGAGAATATCTGAAAGTCAAAAATTTGGATAGTAAAAAGGAGAATCCTGTATTTTTATATATATGATATATATATATATATATAATATATATATATATAATATATATATATATATATATATTTATATATAATTTATATTATATATATATATATATATATATATAATTAAATGTCTACCCTACCTACTTTATTCCTAAACCTAGACTTAAAATCGATAGTATTAATCTATCTAGTGGATCGTCGTTCCCCAAAACCTAGACCTAACTAGATGGAATTGTCATTGCCAAACCTAAACTACCTAGATGGAATTAGTCATTTGCCTTAAGGGATAGGACCAAACTAGATAGTTCGTCTAAGTAAAAATTAATAATATTTAACGTTATAATTTAATTTCATGACTTATGATAATTCCTAGACTATACCTTCCAAGAAATCTTTCAAATCTTGTCATTCTTAAGAATCTTTTTATATTTACCTACAAATTAAAGAAATGTTTTAGGAATATCAAATATATATTATATCCATTAATTACGATATTTAAATGTACTTGTATATATATATATATATATATATATATTAGTATATTATATAATATATATATTATATATATATATATATATATTATTATATTTATATATAAAAACATTTTTATTATGTAGCTATAATTAATTTATGTTCTTAGTCTTAAATTTCAAAAATTTAGTTAAATATTCAGTTTGGCCTTTAATTTCTTGTCAAACTAATTTATAATGTTGCCAAAACTGAAATATTGCAGTTGTTTTAAATTTTCAAAATAATTTATAAATATTTATATTTTAAAATCATCTTGCACTGACAATTCCGTTAGGTTCATGTCTTTGCCATAATGAAAGAAAAATGGCGATCAATAATGAGGTATTCAAATCGGATTCAATAATACAGTATACAAATGACATAATACATCAAATATTTTTGAATATATTCATTTTGGGAACATATCCAATTTTTCAGTCAGATGAAATCTTCAGTTTGTCATATATATATTATTATATATATAAACAGATCTATATATATATGTTATATTTATATATATATATATATATATATATATCATTATTAATTTTTTTTTTTTTTTTTTTTTCATTTCTTAATTTTTATATAAAAAAATATATATTTTTTTAATAGTGTAATAGATTAAATTTGGCAGAAACAATTGAATTATTGATATTGAGGCTAAATATACTTTATAACAAAAAATATTTAATGAAACAAATATATAAAAAATTGGATTAAAGCATTGATAATGATATCCTTATAAAAACTAGAAAATTAGCCGTTTAAAATTTTTGGAACGTTATTTTTTATACTTTTCTTTAAAATATATAGCTACATAAAATGTAGAAAAATCTGTTTAAAAAACTTCAAATAGTTTTTTAAAAACCTATTTTGGTAAATTACATGATTATAGATTTAATATAAATTTACACGAACCAATGTCAGTCATACTCCACAATGTAAAAAAAAAAAAAAAAGTCATGTATTAATCTGTGAGATTATTTACAACTTTGAGAGGCTGCAACTTTTTTTTCCTAAAGAGAGGACCCATTTTCGTTTTCATTATTCTTCATCTTTATTTTTTTTAGGTATATTCCTGTTGATTTTTAAAAAACTTGGGGTGAAGACCCCTCTTCACTACAATACCAAATACTTTCTGGTAAGTAATTTACAGATACTTTTTTTTTCTAAAAAAATCGGAAATGCCCATGCGTTTCTGCTCCACTATAGTGGAATATTCTTACATCAACAAAAAACTCAAAAAATATTTTACCAAATACTTCACTATGGGACTCAGCTTATTTTTAAGGGCTTTCAGCTTAATTTTAACATAGCCTAGCCCCTGAGGGCCTACACTAAATTTATTGCATCGGCGATTATAAGAATTTCAGCAAGCCTGTTATGAATTTTATGCTCCACTGGATCAACACCTTCCTCTTTCTTATTGCCATATAGCTCTCAGCTCCAAACCCCCTGGTATAAATTTTATAGCAAATTTTATTTTTGTTCACACTCAATGGCTTTGGTTATATACAGCCCTAATTCTGACTGCCTAATTAGGCCTAGGAGTACTAACATACAATTAAAAAAAAATTAACAAATTTAATTTATTAAAAAATATATAAATTTTTATTTTATACTAGGCCTATTACTGTATTGCACAAAAAAAAAAAAACAACCACAAACCAACAAATGAACAAAAAACAAATTTAAAACTAAGCCCATAACTCTGAAGCCCAAAGTTAATATTTTCGTAATATTTAACGCGTTTCGGTATTTGTGCACGGAGCGAACTTTGACTTTGTATATGAACTGACGGATGGTTTAAAAAAAATAAATATTTGTTACAAACTACTTTATTTTAAGGATTAATATGCTAACAATTATATTTTTCTTATAGTTACTCTAATTATGTCAGAAAATGAACCAGAGAAAAAGAAAAAACGGGCATACACTTGCAATTTTCAAGAAGATTGGGAAGAGAAATATTTTTTTATTTATTTTAAAAACAAATGTATTTGTTTGATTTGCGGTTCAACAGTTGCTATTTCAAAGAAATGCAACGTTGAACATTTTACAACGGTTCATAAAAATTATGATACCGAATATCCTATTAACAGCAGTTTAAGAAAATCTAAAGTGAAAGAGTTGAAAAATATATTAGTTGCCAACAATTTATATTTACTAAGTCCGTGAATCAATCAAGAGCTGCTGCAATTGCTTCATTTAAGATTGCACATATACTTGCAATGCACAAAAAAACCTTTGACGACGGCAACATAATTAAAGAATCAATGCTTGCTGCGTCAGAAACATTGTTTCAAGAGTTTAAAAATAGGAAGGAAATTATATCAGCTATTGAAGATGTTCAATTATCAAGAAATTCAGTCACTCGTAGAATAGAAGCAATGTCTGAAAATATCAAATTACAAAGAAAAAATGATTTAGAAAATTGTATTTTTTTAACTTTACAATGTGATGAATCAACTGATATCTGCAATATTGCTCAAATAAATATTTTTATAAGGATGGTCTTTAACGATTGCTCAGTAAAAGAAGATATCCTTTCAGTTTTGCTGCTACAAGGAAATACACGTGGAAAGGACATATACCAAGTTATTAAAAACTACATTAAGAAATTAATCTGCCCCTTCAAAAACTTGTGTCCATAACAACCGACGGAGCACTTGCCATGATGGTTCTGGTGTTCGCTTCATCACATTATGTAAGAATGATGCTGAGTTTCTAATTTTTTTTTTCATTATCACTGCATCATTCATCAACAGGCATTATGTATAAAAGTGTTGCATTATGAACATGTCATGAAAGTTGTTCTAAAAATTGTAAATTCTATTCGAGCCAAGCCACTTCAGAGCAGATTATTCAAAATATTGACTGATGAACTTGATGCTGAGCATGGAACTTTAATGTTACTTTCTGAAGTTAGATGGCTTAGTAAGGGAAAAGTACTACAACGATTTGTGGAGCTTCTTCCAGAGATAAAATTGATTGTAGAATCCAGAAACGAAACTTATGGAGAACTTACTAATCATGGCTGATTGTCAGATTTATCTTTTCTCACAGATATAACAATCAAAATAATAAACTCAATTTTGAACTTCAGGGGAAACAAAGAACTCTTTTTGAATTAATTGGAAGTGTAAATGCATTTCAGTCAAAATTAAATTTGTGGATATTCCAAATTAAAGAATGTAACTTCAGCCATTTTCTAAATTTAGAGAACTATATTCATAAATATAAGGAAATTGAATCAGATAAATATTCTGAAAATCTCGCTGAACTTAAAAAAATAATTTCGAAATTAGATTTTCTGATTTTCGTAAAATTCATCCAACCGCTTCATTCATTTTAAATCCATTTGTTGATATTAATTTTTCTGAAATATCGCAAAAGATTGCAAGTATGTTGAATAAAAATGTCAGTATTTTAGAAATGGAAATAATTGATTTTCAATCTGACCTACAATTAAAAACAAGAGTATCACAAACTGATATTTGGACACTTGTGGATGAGAGAAAATATCCACTTCTAAAGGAAACCTTTCAATGGTTAAACTCCTGCTTTGGATCAACTTACCTTTGTGAAAGTGGCTTTTCGACAATGAAATTTTTAAAATCAAAGTTCAGATCCAGAATAACAAATGAATAATTGCATGACTCTTGCTGTAACACCTTATGTACCAGAGTACAAAAAACTGGCCGAAGACATGCAATGTCAGTCTTCACATTGATTATCAATAAGTTTTGTTTGTCCTGTATTGTATTTCATTTGTTATTGATTATCAGTAATAATAAACAGCCAATTTAAGGTCAGCAATCCGAAAAGCGGACTACAAAAAAAATGCGATTGCGATAATTTGAAAAAAGTTGCGGAATTGCAGTTAGCGGAATGCCTAAATCATTCCGCAATTTTAGTCCGCAATTCTGCAATTAAAGGACTTACAAGGCCCTAAGAGTTTATTGTTTTCAATTTTTTAAATTTTAAAAACGATGTACAATATTAAGATATGTACAAAAAATAATTTGGCAAATAGAAATAATTTCGTTTTTAATTTGGACATTTTTGGTTAATATATATATATATAGATGATATATATATTAATATATATATATATATATATATATATATATTATATTATTTTATATATATATATATATATATATATATATATATATATATATATATATATATATATATATATATATATATTTTATATATCTATATATTATACCATTGCAGGAATACTAGGGTTATGTCTAAAAAAAATTTGCAAAAATTTTGTTTTCCTGGTTGTACCAAATGATGAACTTTTGTTAACATGTATTACTTAAACATTATTATTGGCAGGGTGGCTCTATTAAAAACTTCCCGCACCAACCCGTTTCAGTATCATGTGTGTGTCACGAGATCTGTATGTACGGTGCTGTATCCTTAGCAAATAAAAAAGTAGATCCCTATAAAATCGCTTCATGATTATTTATTAATGATTAATTAAATTATTATTTATTAACATGACTTATGACAAGAAAACGTGTTCAAGCGTTTAACATCACATGCAGCTAAGTTGGTGACAAAAATCTCTTTCAAGTAATAAAGCTGCTGCTCCAGTCTAGCCGAAGATGGAATCAGTGTTCCAACACCATCACAGTCAGGTGTTTGGCGAGCTGTTATAAGAAGTGGCGAAGATGCGAAGCGTAAAATAAATCTATTTTGCAAGAAGAGAAATATTTCTGCCTTCATTTTGACGGTAAGCGAATTGCAAATCACGAGTATCAAGTGGTAATCTTAGAGGATTGAAATTAGGTATAGTAAAATGTGAATGTTGATTATCACAGGATATTTTTAATGCACAGCAAAGTTTGCTGAATCAATTTGATGCATGGAAGAACTTCAAAATGATCGTATGTGAGTAATGTGACACAGCAGCAGTAAATACTGGACGAGTGAATGGAATTGTTCAAAAATTAAAAACTGAAATGGTCACATGAGGATTTGATCAGCCACAGTACATTGGCTGCCAGCATCATATTCTTGATAGAATCTTAAAGCATGTGTTAGATAGACTTCTTTAATCCAATTTCTTCTACCAAACCAACTCTCAACTATGAATTCGTGGACGAAGTGATAAAACAATACGATGTCTTGCAGCAGTCCTACAAGCCAGATGATTTTAGATTTCTGTATGAGTTATGTAGAGCATTCAGTTTCCTTAAAGAAACTAGTGCGTACCCCGTAATTAATTGGAGAAAATTACCGTCTCTTCACAATGCCAGATGGAATTCACGTGCTTTATATGCTCTTATTTCGTACTTCCTCCTTCCTAAATGGAGAATTTCACTGGAAACACCGTGCGCTTTCATCTCAAATACATGGCAGTAAGCCTGGTTTTCTAACCAAATGTTCAACGCACAGATTCACCAGAAATTGATGGATGGAATTTCCGAATTAAATTGCTCTGCAGCCATGAAGTGTTTTGAAACTTACTGGAATGTTGACAGATCCGTTGTAGATATACCACAGACGAATATTTGTGCCGAACGAGGGGTGAAATTAATGGAAGAACTGTACCAGAAATGCAAAACAGAAAAATATTTGAATCTGAAGCTTATTGCAACTAATACATTTTGACTGTGCTGAATGTACTTAAGTTTCATAATTTTCATTGTCATTGGTGCGGAACAATTTTTATGAATTGAACGAAATAATTGTCATTTTCTGTCATTTTTGTCATTATTAAAAAGTTCATTGATTTCTAATACATGCTAAAAAAATGTTTTTTTGTCATAGCCCCCAATATATATATATATATATATATATATATATATATATATATATATATATATATATATATATATATATATATATATATATATATATATATTGTATATATATATGTTACGTTTGTAGTAACTTGAGAAGAAGGCTTGGGTGACAAAAAGGCAACGTTTCGGGTCAGAATCTATATTAACAGAACAATATACATAATTAATATAATGAAAACAATTAACAAAAATAATAATAATAATAATAATAATAATAATAATATAATAATAATAATAATAATAATAATAATAATAATAATAATATGGTTACAATATGAAATGTAAGAGTTACGCATAAAAATCCGTTCTCTCTTAATTATTGGCATTTTCTATCAAGGGGAGACTATTATATTTAATTAATAATTTTTGCGCGTAGGTTCTCTTATGTGAACCAATAATATATAAAAAAGTTACTTAAATTTAAATAAAATGTAATGCATAATAAAGAGTATCAATCACTGATTATTTTTCACTAAATATAAAAATGCCGCAGAACACGAAATCAAATAATAGCACTAAAATAAAAGTGGTATCAAAGAATTAGGTTTAGAAAATATTACACGAATAGCTCACCTTGTTTACGTTCGAGAGAATACGTTATACTGAAGATTTACAGAGCACAAAACACATTCAAAATAGTCAGCGGTGCTCACTAAACACTTTGTACAATGTGTTGGCAAATTATCTTTTATCACAAGAGGTATTTCTAAAGTTGGAAGACGATATTCAAAATCTCTTGCAAGGGGAAGATGGCGGAGTAGTTCTAGCAAAGAAAACGAGATTTTGATCACGTGAGAGGCCGGTCCGCAACACTCAAATGAAAGAAGAAGAACGGAAGGTGACATGGCTCCCCTCCGAACAAATGGAGTGTCGTGAGGATTCAAGGTGAAAATCGGACAACTGGACGTAGTGTTCGTCCATAACGCGATGTGGAACGAGGTTGACAAGATGGTAAGGTTTGAGTTCGAATAGGTTCCGGAGTCGGAGGAGGAATCGGTATTGGAGCAGGAGGCGGAGGTGTCTGCATAGGAGCAGGAGGCGGAGATATCGTAGCGTGGGGCGCTGAAGTAGCTGGCGAAGGAGTGACAATACTTGAAGGAGTTGGCAGAGGTTCAGGTGGAGAACAAGTTGATGTAAAAGGCAAAATGGGCATAAAGTCGGTATTATCTTGCGAAGTAGAGGTAGAGGGAACAGGTGCAGGAAGTGGAGAAAGAGTGGTGGAAGAAGCGGGATCATGGTCGAAATAAGCCGGTTTGATCCTATCCACTGAGATATTTTCCACTTTGCTCCCCTTCTGTAAGGTGAAGTACTTTCGGTAGCGTTTTAATACAAGGAAGGGTCCGTCATAGCGGGCTTGCAACGGACTACGGTGTGAGTCGTGCCGAATTAATACATGAGAGCATGTGTCCAAATCCGCAGGCATGTAGGTTGGACGAGGGGGATGACGTGGCAAAGATGGTTTCCATGCCTCGGTACACTGACGAAGGCGGGGCAGGGAAGGTGTGCTGTGTTCGTAGGTTATTTGGAGAAGGGGAAGGATAAACTCACCAGGTATTCGGATGGTAGAGCCGTAAACGAGCCTCAGCAGTCGAGCATTTGAGGTCTTCTTTGTATGAAGTTCTGATACCGAGGAGACAAGAGGAAAGTTTCGGACCAATTGTCCGGTGTTCCGTGGGCCATAAGAGAAGCCTTTAGCTGCCGGTGAAACCTCTCTATGAGGCCCTGAGCTTGCGGATGATAGCTGCAAGAGCGAAGGCGCTTGGAGCCGATTAAGGTCATAATGTCCTTCCAAAGGTGAGACTCAAACTGCCTACCCTGTCTGTGGACACGGTCGAAGGTGTGCCAAATCTGGCTATCCAGTTGTACAAGAATGCCTGAGCAATTGTCTCGCTGGAAGTATCTCGCAAGGGAATGGCTTCTACCCATCGAGTGTATCGGTCTATGCAAGTTAAAATATGTGTGAAACCATTTGAGGGTGGTAATGGGCCGACTATGTCAATGTGCACCTGGTCAAAGCGCTCACCAGGAGGAAGAAACTGCTGAAGAGGAGCGATCGTGTGCCTGTGCACTTTGGATTTTTGGCAGTTGAGACACTGCGTTGTCCACAGTTTAACATCTTTTAGTAGGGACGGCCAGACGAAATGTTTGCCTATATTAACTTGACTACCTTTTACCCCTGGGTGCGACACATCGTGAATGGTGTGAAATACCTTTCTGCGCATGGGGGTTGGTACGACTGGACGAGGATGTGCGGAAGAGACGTCGCATAACAGAGGCGGAAGACCAAAAATTTCTACAGTTTGAATGTCGTAAGAAGAAGCAGGAGGAAAAACAATCTCTTCGAGTTGCTGCAAGCGAGCCATTTCGACGAAATCGATGTCAGGTAAAGGAGAGATGGCGTTAATTCGGGATAGAGCGTCGGCAGGAATGTTGTCTTTACCTTTTATATGGCGAATATCAGTGGTGAATTGTGCAATAAATTCCAGGTGGCGGGCTTCACGAGGGGACTGTTTGACAGTGGAAGCTGTGATGGCATGGGTGATGGGTAAATGATCAGTTATGACATGGAATTCACGACCATCTATGAAGTACCGGAAGTGTTTAATAGCTAGATATATTGCTAGAAGTTCTCTACCAAATGCGCTGTACCTTGTTTCAGGCGGCTGGAACTTTTTAGAAAAGAAAGCTAAAGGACGCCATTCGTTATCAATAAACTGTTGCAGCACGGCACCTGCTGCGAAATCTGAAGCGTCTGTGTTGATTCTAGTCGGGGCTGTGTCGGATGGAAATATAAGTAACACAGAAGAAGCAAGGGCTTCTTTGATGGCGGTGAAGGCATTAGTTGCTTCGTCGTTCCAATCTACAGTGACAGAAGCAGCCGATCCTTTACGTGGATGCTTAAGAAGTGCGTGAAGAGGAAGGAGAATTTGAGCAGCAGACGGAATGAAGCGATGGTAAAAATTTACCATGCCTAAGAAACGACGAAGTTGACGCTGTTTGACGGGTTTCGGAAAGTCACGAATCGCTGCCACACGATCCTCAAGAGGACGTATACCGTCGGCAGAGATTGTATGTCCGAGAAAAGTTAGAGATGAAACTCCGAATTCACATTTGGAAGAGTTGATGCATAGACCATATTCGCTTAGTCTGGTAAAAACTTGCCTGAGATGTGAAGTGTGTTCCTCCGGAGAGGCACTGGCAATCAATAAGTCGTCTATGTATGCGAAGACGAAGGGTAAACCGCGTAGGACTGAGTCTAGGAGACGTTGAAATGATTGACTAGCATTTCTTAAACCGAATGGCGTTCGAAGAAATTCGTAAAGACCGAAAGGAGTGATTATGGCAGTCTTATGTATGTCGTCCGGGTTCACAGGAATTTGAAAAATGCGGAAATTAAATCGATCTTTGAGAAGATAGTACAACCAGAGAGGTGGGATGTGAAATCCTGTAAATGAGGTACATTATAACGGTCCGGGCGGGTGATCGCATTTAGGCAGCGATAGTCGCCGGTCGGGCGGTAATCTCCATTGGGTTTGAGTACCATATGCAAGGGAGAGGCATAGTCGGACTTTGAAGGTCGGATGATGCCCTTCTCTAAGAGGGATTCGAATTCTAGCTTCGCAGCTTTGGAGTTTATCCGGTGCAAGACGTCGAGCGTGAGAATGTGGAGGTCTGCCGTTAAGTTTCAATGTGATAAACGACATTGTGTTTCACTGAGAAACTTGTGGAGACTGGAGAGAAAAGTTCTGGGAAAAATCGGTAATTCATCAATGATTCAAAAATATGTATTAGATGGAGAAAGATGTTATGCCACTGATGGATGCGGATGCACGGATAAGCGGATGAGAAGTGTGTCTCAAAATCAATGATGCGTTATGATTCATTGTCAACAATGAAGTTTGAAGTGTACAGAATCGGCACCTATGATTGGTAAAGTGACGTCGGCTATCGTGAAGTCCCATATAAAGTCACGACGGAACGAGAGTGTTAAATGGAGTCGTTTGGTACCATAAGTATTGATGGTGGTGCCGTTAGCGGCGCGTAAAGAGCCCGATGCTTCTGGAGCATGAGTTTTCTGGAGGATGGAACGTGGTACAGCTGAGATTGAGCTCCCACTATCTACGAGGTAAGATAGTTTGGTGGAGGGATCGTAGACACAAAGTAAGTTTGACGCCTTTGAGACCACCCCGAGCGTATTTACGGAGTGGTGTTGGAGTTTAAATTCTCGAACGTACAAGGCTTAAGACATGACCGTGTTTGGTCTCCAAAACGTTGGTGATTTCTACAAATACCCTGCTGGTTATGTGACGGAAACTGAACCAAGGCCTGAGAAGTAACTGGAGAAGAGGCGAATTGACGCGAAGGAGTAGGTGAGCGACGATATGAACGTCGTTGCATAGTTGGAGAGCGAGAGATATGACCGTAATTGTAAGCAGAAGCAGAGTAAGTGTTTGAAGTATTGGGGGGAGGCTGGGGATATGAAGGAGGTTGCGAATAAGGATGAGGAGAGGATTGAGGATGAGGATATTGTTGAGGTTGAGGATATTGTTGTGAGGATAAGGATGTTGTTGAGCTACAGCGAAAGGGAGGGGAGGAAGGAAACAGTGGAACCGCGTCTCCATGAAGCGAATTCTGCTTGGTTCAAATCCATGATAGGTTCTGCCAACACCTGAAGTTGGGACGCAATATAAGCATTTTCGGGGGGCGGCGGTTGGCGAATTGCGTTGACTGCTCACTTTACATTGCGAAGAGACGCTGTTGTTAAGTGCATGCTGGTGGAATCCGAGATATGCGAAATTTGTGAAGGTATGTCTGCGGTCGTAATTGGTTTCGCTTTGCAAACTCTGTCGGCAAAAGTTGCAAGTTCTTGCAGCGAGCAATTTGGATCAACCGTTGCTAATCGCAACTGCATCTCTGTAGGAAGTTTCTGTAGGAAGAGATGACGTACAATATGTATGCAGTTACCCACGGGAGGGCCGTCGAGAAGATTGAGCATGTCAGATAATAGAACTGACGGTAATCTATCGCCAAGAGAACCACCAGTCAAAAGTTTTTTTACTTTTTCAGCATCTGTTTCTCCAAGACGGTTTAAGAGTTCTGACTTAAGCTGAGTATAGGGCTGGTTGTGGGAATGCAATGAAGGTAAAATGTCCTTCAGGCGCTGCAAAATGGGGACAGGTAATATATTTAAGAGTGCCCGAAAGCGAGCAATTTCATTTGTTGACTCGAGCTGGAGCTCAAGTAGCGTAAATGTAAGGTCCAAATCATTGTTAACGAACTTTCCAGTATAGACACCAGATGATTCCCTGTCTGAAGCAGGCTGTTGCGATATGACATTGATGTTGTCGGTGTTTGCAGCATCAGGAGGAGACATAATTTATAAATATTAATAATGTAAGATTGTAAAAAAAAATAAAAAATATTTTTGAAGAAAAATGGCGAAATAAATGCGCTAAAAATGCAACTTACATACACTAAATATAAGGAATATAGTGGTCAGAGACCAAAAACGCAATAATTTTTTACAAATAGGTATACAAATGGTAATAAAAATATATATGAGGCCGCTTTTACGGGCCAAAATAGTTTAAAAATTAGTAATTGTAAATGGAAAAATGGACAGAATTTATTTTTTTAATTTTATGAAAATAAGGCTTCTGGATGTGGATGCTGTGGATCCTTGTAGTTGTAGAAATGCCGGGATAGACGACGGCAAAACTCCAGGGGCATCACTGTTACGTTGGGCGTAACTTGAGAAGAAGGAAACAACGTTTCGGGTCAGAATCTTGTTAACATTCGATGGAATATGTGATACCGAAGATTTTAAGATCACAAAACACAAGTCAAAATATTCAGTGGTGCTCACTACACAAGTTGTAAAGTGTCTTTGCAAATTATCGTTGATTACACAAGTAGTTTGGCAGTTTAAAGGAGATAATCACAAATCTGTTTGAGTGGAAGATGGCGAAGTCGAAGGAGTAGAAAACGGGATTTTTGGTCACGTGAGCAGTCGGTCCGTAATATTCAAATGAAAGAAGAAGAAACGGAAGATAATAATATATATATATATATATATATATAAGAAAAAAATATATATATATATATATATATATATATATATATATATATATATATATATATATATATATATATATATATATATATATATATATATATATATATATATATATATATATATATATATATATATATATATATATATATATATTTATATATATTATAAAAATAATGTAATGTTGAAATTGTAAAATTTCAACTTCAATTAAATATATTACCATTAATACCAAAGTAATTTTTTACCAAACATTTTAAAAATTTAAACTAAGTTGTTAAAATTTAACCTAAAATTTTATGAGTTAGAGAAAAACGTAAGGATTTATTAACATGAGCCGAATTTTCTTAAAAGTTATCTTATATAAGCCGTTTTCGTTTTAGCATTTTGTCTTACACTCGATAAGACAAATTCTTACGCATTTTAAGAACGGTTTCGTGCCAAATCGACCCCGAATAAATTCTTATTCTTAAAAACTTGTTTACAAACATTACAAAAATCAGCTGTTGTTATGATTGACTTCAAGGATTTGGAGGGTATTATTATAAAAATGAAGAATAATGATGATGTTTCAGAATATTTCCATTTTTTAGATAAAAAAAAAAAAAGGAGAGATATTTTTTTTCTTTCTTATATATATATATATATATATATATATATATATATATATATATATATATATATATATATATATATATATATATATATATATATATATATAATATATATATATATATATATATATATATATATATATATATATATATATATATATATATCTTACCATATATATACTATATATATATATATATATGGACAAAATTACTTTACTTAACACACACGGAACAGGAGGTCGGAAAGGAAAAAAATTTGGCTGGTTTCATCTATGAATATATATTGGATGTTCGAGGGGAGAAATTATTTTTTTACCTGTTATAGATTGAAATTAGTTTAGGTTACACGTTACGTTAGGTCGGGTCAGGTCAGTAAAAAATTTCATTTTACCACTAAAGCATCTATTTATGTATCATAGAAGAATACCTACTGTGGCCCACTACTCATTCTGACTTACTCCTGTTCCCATTATGTAGTAAATATATATATATATATATATATATATATATATATATATATATATATATATATATATATATATATATATATATATATATATATATATATATATTTATATCTCTAGACATGCTATATACAAATATATATAGTATTTGTTACAAATAAAAAAAAAATGAAAAGTGCATCATTGTAACATCTTTTCATCAAAAATTGGCAAAGCTGAAAATTAAAGCCATTTTTATTCTTCAACGGGCCTATCACGTAGCGAAAACATTATCATTGCATTTTTTTATGAATATTTTAAGGATAATTAAAATTGTGAATATCACACAAATATTTGACATAATCTCATTACTCTTAAAGTCATTAATAAAAAATTGATTCCATTGTAAAAAAAAATAATAGGAAAAATATTTGAAAAGGTAACCGCCATAATTTCCTTTGTTTACATTTTCGTAAGAATAGAATTTTCGGTAAGATTGCGAAATAGCAATCTTACGGAATTTATCAAATATATATTATATGAGGGATAACTTTTCAAAATTTTCTTAAAATTTGACAAAACGAACGATTTTTTTGAGAACGTTCTTATTTTTCGTAAGAATTCGTAAGAATATTGCCAAAACGAAAACGGCTTAAATAAATTTTTCTGAACTTAGAAATTTTTTGAACTTAGAAAATTTCTTCTGATTAGATACTGATCTAAAAGTGCAATTTTCCCATATATAAATATATATATATATATATATATATATATATATATATATATATATATATATATATATATATATATATATATATATATATATATATATATATATACTATATATATATATGGCTCATGTCGAGTTATCTGCTTTCGTTAGAAAGAGCTGCGTTTCCAGAAGCCCGAGTGTAGCCCGTGTGCAAAATCGACTCGGAAACTCTTCGAATTGAAAAAATTACATTAACCAAATCAGAGAACAGGAAATTTGAGTACCTGGAAACGGCCGAGCGCGCCCGTCGGATCAGCTGACAATTGTAAACAATACTCTTATACTTATAGCTGCGTTTCCAGAAGCCCGACTGCAGCCCGGGCAGGCACACAGGCACATACATCGTTTCCAGAGCCCGTTTGCGCACTTCTACGTCACGTAAACGTCACAGTCAGGCGCCCGTTGTTAAATCCTCTCGATTTCGGGAATTAAATTACGCCTCTTGAAGGATACTTTGTTTACAAACAAATTTCTTTACAAAACATGTGTCGGAAATGGCTTGCCAAAAGTTTTTTAATATTTTAGTTAACTTTTATATTAAGGATACTAAATATATCGTATCATTTCATAAAAATAGATACATATAAGTATAAGAGTATTGTTACAATTGTCAGCTGATCCGACGGGGGCGCTCGGCCGTTTCCAGGTACTCAAATTTCCTGTTCTCTGATTGGTTAATATAATTTTTTTTCAATTCGAAGCTTTTCCGAGTCGATTTTGCACACGGGTTGCACTCGGGCTTCTGGAAACGCAGCTTACATATGTATCTATTTTATGAAATGATACGATATATTAGTATCCTTAATATAAAAGTTAACTAAAATATTAAAAAAAATTTGTAAGCCATTTCCGACACATGTTTTGTAAAAAGATTTGTTTGTAAACAAAGTATTCTTCCGCGCAGCTCGCCCGTTTATTAATTCCCGAAATCGAGGATTTAAATACGGGCGCCTGACTGTGACGTTTACGTGACGCAGAAGTGCGCAAACGGGTTCTGGAAACGATGTATGTGCGCCTGTGTGTCCGCTCGGGCTGCAGTCGGGCTTCTGGAAACGCAGCTTAAGTCAATTATTTTTTAAAACCTACGTTATCAAACAAAATGAACAATGCACGCAAGATGCCAGAAGCATGTTTTTCTTAAACAATGCAAAGTGAAATAAATTATAAATATAAATATAAATTACGTTAAGTGTTGTTATGATACGTAACGTGAGGTTATGTTGAGTTACGTTAGTTTACATAATTTAAACTTTTTATAATAGTAGCGCAGAGGGGCTTCACCCCCCCAATTTCTATTAAAATCAACACATTTTTATTTCACTTTTATGAAATGTGTTCGAATCCATGCAATCGATGTGTATATGGAGGGGGAGGCCGATAAACGACATGATCCATATATATATATATATATATATATATATATATATATATATATATATATATATATATATATATATATATATATATATATATAATATATATATCTATATATATAAAACAATATATATATATATATATATATATATATATATATATATATATATATATATATATATATATATATATATATATATATATATATATATATATATATATATATATATATATATATATATATATATATCAATGTAGAGATTTGATCCACACATCTCTGCCACTCTAAATATATATATATATATATATATATATATATATATATATATATATATATATATATATATATATATCTGAATATCAATTTTGCATCACCAATAAAATACAACATCAAACAGCCATGACTTACATAGATCATCCATAATGATTTTAACTTCTGTTTGTCCTATATCATGGAAAATTCTGATTGACCAGTGAAAATATTTCATGAAAGGAGGCATCAATACTTACACCTATATTTTGCATTTCTCATTTCACAAATTACTACAGGAAATAAAGAACCGAGGTGTTTGCACCGATGCTCCTTTCCGCTGGGGCCCTACAGAGTATAGCCGTGGCCTTCCGGTCTCAACCGAAGCTAATTTGTGTCCTAGCTATGCTATTTCTTGCCTTAGGGCCTATTGCGCGATAGTGCACATGTCTACCACTGGTGCAATAATATAGCCTAACATGGTTTGTACATTTAGTATAATAAACGATTATTATATTTAGTTATATAATAATAGTTTTTTGATTACGAGAGAGAGAGATGTTGTAGTTAAAAAGCTGCATGAGTCATGATAGTATGTTAGGTTCAGGAAATGCATGCAGGCGAAAAAGTAGGCTAGGATTTAAGGCAATAAAAGTGATCAGAACAAAGAAATGCTAAGTCGCAGTCAGAGCCGCTGCAGTACCCGCTACAGTGTGGCTGGTCAGGGTTCCTGTTAGTCCAGGTAGCGGCTGGGAATGTGAACCCGACGGCCAGCACGCGTCCTTCTTTCACCCGGTGGTGGAGCCAGAGTGGAGCGAAGGACAGGTGCATGAGGAGGTGGAGAAACAGGCGACTGTACTGGAGGTGTTGAAGAATGAGGAAGTAGAGAATCAGGAGAGACCACGATACCAGGATGAGAAAGAGAGTGAAGAGCAAGAAAAACAGGTTTGCGGAAAGCAGGAGGAACGAAAGGACGGGGAGCATCAGTAGACGTGTCACAGAGGAGTTTCTTCTGAATGCCCGGAAGAGAAATCCACCTGAATTGCAGAGAAGAGTCCTGGGGAAGAGAGGATTCTTCTGATGACTGTGCAGTGGCCATGTCCTCGTAATTGATGCTGGGGAGTGAAGGTATGGAGGTAATCTAGATGCGTGAAAGTGCAGCAGCCGTGAGATTATCCGTACCTGGGACGTGACGGATGTCTGTTGTAAACTGCGAAACATATTCCAAATGACGAGCTTCTCTCGGCGAGTGTTGTTCATTTCGAGATACCATGGCGGTGATCGGCTTGTGATCTGTGAGAAAGTGAAATTCCCGGCCTTCCAGAAAATATCTGAAATGTTTGACTGCCAGGCAGATAGTCATACAACAGAGATTTGGGTTGTACGACCACTTTTGGAGAGGAGTTTTCAGTAGTATTTGGTGGAGGGTCTTCGTCATGAATGCAAGATAAGTTGAGTTCAACCAAGTCCATATTGTTGTGTGGGTTTGGTTGGTCATTGTATGAGCAACCAAAATGCTCATGTTTATTAATGGTAGCGGAATCAGTATCTGTCAAGCAAGCAGATTCGGAAATATGTGAGCGATATGGAGTTGCTTCCATGGAAATGGGGAAGGAAGGTGTCACCGGAAAGGTGTCATCTTTTTGAAAAGGTGTTGAGGTTGCGATAATGGGTTCCAATATAGGATTCGTTGGATTGACAAGGTCTGATGCTGGAGATTTTGCCAGTAATTCATTGTGAGAGTGATTTTGGGAGATTGGACAATTTGATTTAAGAATGGGGACCTCTGGGTCTCCTTTTATGCCTCAACAGATCCAGAACGCTTAGAGCGTTTGCGGCGTTTACGTTGGACATTTTCCATTCGCCTTTCTCGAAAGCGCAGGAGTATTAAGAAAATGGGTCATCATCAAGCTCCATTTGAGAGCTGTTGTTCATTTAATCAGCTGGGGTATAGAATCCCTTAGGGAGTAATGAGATAGAAATTTCGGAAGAAGAGTTATAGGAGATACAGGAGAGATAAAATTACATTGCAGATAATTAGAGGGTTGATTGGTGTTTTAACCGGTAGCTGTGATTGTTTGGGTATAATCAATTGAAGTCATTGCTTTTGTCTCTGGAATAGACTTATGGCGAGGTCTCTTCTGAGTTATATTTTTTTACGTCTGGGGTTACTGTGTTTTTGTTTAGAAATTCGGATGCTTTGTATTTTAACGAATAATCTTTAGCTTGGCGATTATTCTTTTCTTTGTGTTTAGGAACATCTTTTTCAGGAATTTGAGTAATAGTGGGAGGCGTGGGGACAAAGAGACAATCCTCTTGCATAAGTTTGGAGAGGCCTATTGGGTAGGTATGGGACAGTGTGCTTTTGACGAAATGTTTTCCAAATTTTGTATTGGATGAACCAGCTTAGTTTTATCGCTGGATTGTTGAAGGCTAGTACTCAGGGTAAAGGTTGTTAATGGATTTTTGGACGAGAGATTGGGGTCAAGGGTTGCTTTTGTTTAATTTGAGAGTCGGTGGAATTTGGGCAATACAGGCAGACAGGTTACAGTAACTGCTTGAGTTTCGCTGGGATTTGAGAGAGAAGTTCTGCTAGGATGGAGTTTTCTCCGGATTCAATACACGCGGAGGCATGGAGGTAGCTATGGTGTGGCGTAGATTGCCTTAGTCTTGTAGGATATTTGTCTTTGAGCTGGTGTACATCCTCCTGTTCAAATAGGTAAAAAGGGCATTTGAAGGAAGAAGCACTGCCTATTGGAGTCCTCCACAGTTTACAGTTAGGGGTATTTTCACAGGGAGTGTGAAATAATTCTCCACAGACTGGAGCATATGTCATCGGTCCTACAGTATCTTCAGGGATGACCAAACCGTGGCATTTAAAGGGCAGCGTTTTGGTCGGATAAGCATTGCGAACACTGTGACTTGTGAATCCTATTTTCACCTTTGTAGGTGGATTAGGGTATTAAAGTCAGCATTCAACAGTAAACGAAGATTTGGAGTGTCCCGACGAGGGGGAAATCTATAAACGTTTGTAACGGAAAATCTTTTCTGCTAGAGATTTCTCATAATGACAGCTGTATCTTCGTTTTTCTGTTCATAACAATAAATAGTGCCTTTAGATGTGTTTCTTATTTCATCAGTAGAAATAAGAGGAATATTTGCGAGAGACGTTAAGGATGACAAAATAGAACTTTGATTCCGGTTAGCAGCTTGAACGAGAAGGGACCCATTTCTCATTAATGTGACTGGAGGGTCTTCAACTCCTAAAGCTTCTTCAAGTGCATCGCTAAGAAGAATGGTTCTATGCTCAGTAAGAGCTTTGGAGGTAGTGGATCGCAGTATGTAATACATCGGGAGTGATATATCCGCTGGCATTCCTGGAGAGGTGCAGCGTATGGAGCGAACGAATGAGAACGACTATGACGGGGGGAACCTTTGCGCGATTGCCCCGATCTTTTGGGCACTTGGGATGAAGAGGGCGTGCCAGGCGACTGTGAAGTGAAGGGAGTCATGACATCAATGTTCGAAATACAATTCAGAGGAGTAAGTCCATTTATCGATCCGGATTCGGCCATCTTTAAATCCATCAGTCTCCGAGGCATCGTAAGGTTATCCGTGTATATTACATTAAAGGGGTCCCCCTCATGGGTGTCGAATCATGAGGTTTGTGCCCGGAGGGTCGCGTTAAGCGGCGGGGAGTCTCTTATTATAGATGTTCCAGAGGGGTCAAGGAAAAAGATACAAACCTGGTGCTAGATCGTGTGTACCATATCACGTACAGGTCATGCGGCCCACACTCCTTCAGCACAGATGACGCCAGGTGCCCCTTCCATAAGGAAGGGTGTCATTGGCGTTCATCTACCTCTCTGCTCTCTGGAAAAAATAAATTGTTTCTTTGTTCTAGGACACTGAAGAGGAGTATATTCCGCCCAACAGTGTCCCAGAGAGACCTGATCCCACCAACGGCAAGGTGAACAATTGCGAGATATATATATATATATATATATATATATATATATATATATATATATATATATATATATATATATATATATATATATATA